>OOFJ01139992.1:0-18601 GCA_900323375.1 Benthosema glaciale
CCAATAGACCTTATTCACACAGCAGCCATCTTACCATGTAAGTTAATGGCAAGGTGCTAGCAAGGTGCAACTTCCCATTACAGCCCATTCATGCAAACAGAAAAGTCCAATCTGATTGTATTACACAACGTCAAACTCATCAACATTGCAACTGTACCAAAAGCTTGAATTATCCTCTTTCTATCCACTAAGTTTTTGTTTCATAAAAATCCACCGTAGACATGTTATGAGCTACTTTCTGTCCTTGCAGGTGATTATTTAAGTGTTGCAGTTTGGAAGTGCTCGTTAGATATCCCTCAACAGCCCATGCGTACCACCTGTTTTGAATTTGCAACTAATGCAGGAGGCAGCAGGACATAGCTTGACGGAAAACGAGTGCTTCCAAACTTTGTTGACAAGATGGCTGCGGTGTGAATATCGTCCTATAGCACAGTATGCATTACTCACAGGTTGTGTTGGTGCATGAGGACAAACAGCCCATTGAGCGCCAGCAAACTAATCGCTCCTCCTGTGAAGTGGGAACACAAATATGACATAAATAATGCATTTATGGAATTCAATCTCAAACAGCAATCCTGGACAAATGTGCCCATAGCTATAAGGCAGTGGCCTGCGGACCCCCTTTGAAAAGATATGCCAGGCAGGGACCCTCCCATTCGAGAAGATTTTTTACAGCTCTAGCAGAGATTCTCAACCCGGTTCATTTCAAGGACCCCCCAGTATGCCATTAGTCTACGGACGGACCCCCATTTTAATGGCATTTCTATCTCTGGGGCCCCCAATTCATATTGCAAAATCAATGCTAATTTAACTCTGATAACCACCAAAACAACGTACCGACTTCGTAGGCAGAGGTCAGAAAGTCAATCATCAGAGTGGGCTTGCTCATATGAGGCAGGATGGAGTCATGGAGGATCACAAGAACCTTTTTGTACATGCTGTTTGGCAACTGTAGTAAACACAGCAAACACAACATACATGTACATAATATATGAGCAAATTAGAAAAAGCAGCTTGTGGCAATTGACCATATTAACATGGAGGGCCATTTTGTTCCAATATCATACTCGGGGAAGTGGGAAATCCCAGTATGAAACTTAATATGGTCACTACTTTGTTAAACATGTACTCCTTTTATACAGAATAAAGAAGTGACATTAGTTAAATCAACCACTGTTTGTACCTTGAACTTGAGAAAGCCCAGCCACATCTTCTCAAATGCACGCTTATGCTCCTAAGATGAGAAAACAATAAAAACCTTAATTACACAATGCTTTGGTTGTATGAAGAAAAACAAAATGGTAGGTAGGTAATAATACTTACATTCAGTTTAGCTGCCTTCCAATCTTCGTGCTTTGCTAAAATAACAAATGACATACTTTTAAATAAAACACTTCCCTTCTTCTGCTGTACATGATATATTTAGGAAACAATATACTGTATTGATAAAGTTTCTTTAGATGCAATTGTAGTTTACAGATCTAACCTTCCTGTTTGACTAAGAAGTTCGTCAGCTCTGCCTCCTGGCTGGGCATGTTGATGTTTGACAGTAAGGCAAACACGTTGCTCTGGTATATGGGCATCAGTGCCTGGGTGTAACAGGGAAGTACAACAACGTTCATTTATTGTAGTGGTGGATATTGCTTGCAATATCACAATATGTATCACGATACAGAGGCCACGATACGATATATATTGATATATCGATATATATATATTGATTATATGTTTATTCAAAAATAATTACCATTCTCAGGCTCAGAGATATTTAAATTAAATTAAATGTCTAAACATCCTAACCAGGGGTGTGGAAAGGGAGTGCCCTGCTACTTGCAAGGGGGGCTTTGATAACGTTAAACAGAGGCCGTTATCGATACAGCAGCCTCTGGATCGATTCACCTATCGTCCGGGTGTTCGATCGATATATTGCGACATCTATTAACAGAATGCACCACTAATTTATTGCACGGTAAAACTCGACTGAGACAAATCTTTGGAATAACATACTGTAATTGCATATGATTTCATATAATGTCGTTGCATACAAAGAGATGAGGTGAAGAGGTGAACTCACCCCTTTGTTTTTGTCCATGACCAGAGCGATGTTCTCACGCAGAGAGCTCATCACGTAATAGCGTACATCTTCCATTTCCAGGAACTCTCCATACTTGGAGATGAGCGAGGAGTTGTCCTCCGTTTTAGACAGCAGCCTCTCCACCACGGCCTGGTAATTAAATATATCATACAAGTATGGTAAATGGTGCATTTATATGGCGCCTTTATCCAAGGCGCTTTACATAGTGCATTACGTTCACCCATTTTCCACACACATTCATACATCCAAGGGCGCCGGAAAACATGCAAGGACAACCACTATGTACAGCGCCTTGGATAAAAGGCGCTACATAAATGCACCATTTACTGCACCGGATGAAGACTCCTACCTGAATAAGTTCCCTTGGGAAGCTGTAGTGCTCACTCCAGTCCAGGTCCTCTAGGGGGTGCTGGCCAACGGCACCAGCAAACTTCATCAGGGCACAAAGGGCATTCTCCTGTAGCACAACAATCAGCAACTCATTATTATTATTACAGCCAGACAAATATATCTGTTTGGTCAATATTATACAAACATTTTATGTATTTTTATTTTTTCCATTTATATCCCACGATTTTGCAACCCATTTTTTCCACGTCTCACTGTGCGGTCAACTCACCTTGACTTGGTGAGAGTTGTGATGGAGGAGGTCTAGCAGCATCTCCACACAGCTGTTGTAGCGATGACGCATGAACATGCCATACATTTCCTCTGCACTATGTTTGTCTACAAACACACACACACACAATACAGTTTTTACACCGTGTCTGCTGTGTCACTGTGTGTGTCTCTCAAGTGTGTGCGTGCGTGCGTGCGTGCATATATATCAAAACTAACCAGTCGAGGTCTCCTCTTCACTGGGGAGTTTTCCTACAAATAAGTCTCTTCTCTCCAATAAAGTGCAGAACAATTTGCTGCATGCACTGATAGCGTCGATGACATTCTTCTCTTTCTCTGCCTGGAAATCAAGATGATTAACTTTGTTGAATTAACTAATTAAACAAACCACAATTTTCCAATGCTGGGTAGTAGATGAGATCCCCTCGTCTGCTTTCCTTGGCATGATTCATGCGCAGTCGTCCCCAAAACCTTTTCATGTCAAGGACCCACAAATTGACACTAATTAGCCTGCAGACCCCCATTAGAAAATATATGCCAAGGATTGATTGATTGATTGTATTGCAGAATGACAGTACATTTGAAGCACAACTCAATACAAAAACTGTTAACTGTGAGTGGACAACACCATAATAAAGCATTAAACATGTTTACAAGAGGGTCTTCCACCTCAATTCATCATAACATTTAGAGACGTAGTAAAATATACACTTATATATAGCCATAAGAGAAGATTTCTATGGCTTTAGCAGTGATTTTCAACCATTTTCATTTCAAGGACCCCAACAGTTTGACCTGAATTAGGCGTACAGACAGACCCCCATTTAATGGCATTTCTAGACTGGGACCCCCAATTTATATTGTAAAATTGAGATTGTGACTGAGACAGAGATTGTACACATGGAACCAAATGGGGTCCATTTCCATTTGTACACTCTCAGGGTTACAAACCCCAATGGCCAATGGTCACCCCATAAGGGGTCCAGTTTATTTACAAACTATCATTTAGCTGGTGACCCCCTGGAACTCCCTCAAGGACCCCTGGGGGTACCCGGACCCCACTTTGGGAACCACTAAGATAAAGATTAATGGGACATAATATGCCACTACAGTAGCTCTGGTCCATAGCTCTACTGCTCCTATGATTCTGCCAGAAGCAATAGAGCTATGGACCAGAGCTAAATTTATGCCACCAAACAGGGTCCATTATAGTGTCTTCTCATACCTGGAGGCACTCGAGAACATCAAAAACGTCATTGGCATGTTTTCTGCTGTCCACAATCCGCGCGACTGTGCATTCCAGGTCGACTTTCTGCCTTTTAGAGGTGTCTTGTGATGTTCTCTCCGAACTCACGTTGCGTTTCTTGGTCGGCGCCATGTTTGTTTTTACTTAGAAGCAAGCGGAAGGAACTGGAATACCTTCTTCTTGTTTTACGAAGACGATTGTTTGACATCCAGCCTGTCTGTGCATTACCGCCACCTTCTGCTCCGGTGTAATGTGTAGTGTCAAATGTAATGTGCATGTATGTGTATTGCATGAGTTCTCAAATCTACAAGCTCTCACATTTTGCTACATATTATATCAAATATATAATACCGGTATTTCACTTCTTTCTTTACGTAACCCTTTGTGGGAGTGAGACTGCTGGACCATGCCCATGTAAACAGAGCTGCTACATTATTATTTTTCTTTATACTATAGTCTTGAGGAAAAAATGCTGCCATTTGTCCCAAAGAGACTGCAAATAATTGCTATTTTTTTAAGCTCTATAGCCGGTTATAACATGTATATAACAATGCAATGTGACATAGGTCTACAAAATTCTGTACCTCCAACAGTATATACTGTTTTTATTGTATTGTATTTGTGACACTTGCTTTGTCAATGTAAACGTTTGTTTTCTCCTGCCAATAAAGCTCCTTTGAATTGAATTTAGTGAGGATAGAGCTAGGAGAGCAGAATATATACAGTAGCTACAGTATATTTGTTTTCTTGTGGAAAAGAGACGTTTTTGTATTTTTTGTAAGATAGGAGACCCTATGGCTGTGCTGTTTGTAAATAAGCTAAATGAGACCCTACGAGTGTGCTGTTTGGAACAAACTTAAAGGACCACTTCACCACTTTTCAACTTTTATTTTATATACGACATTTTCTGTCTGTGTCTCATAGGAGGGCTGTGGGCAGTTCAGAAACTTGTCCACACACGCCCCCCACTTTCACTTAATGTGGCCCTCAGGTTAATATCAGACTACTGATGTATTATTGATTTGCAAACATGACCCGCTTTAATGACTTCAGTCTAAATTAGTATCTTAATGAGTAGCATTCAAATGTTATTGCCATTTTTATGTCCAATGTAGTTGTATTAGTTTATTAAGTTAAAATAACTATAATTAAAGGCATTTGAAAGGAATTACTTTTCAGGACTCCAATAGTAAAATAGCAAAAGATAAGTCAGGATTTCAATTCAAAGGCAAAAATAGCTGATATATTAAGCTGGTAGATTGGCTATTTTGCTACAACAGTAATATGCAATGTGGCCCTCAGGAGTGAGTGTGGAAATACAGTGGCCCTCTCCATCTTCAAAGTTGCCCACCCCCGATATAGAGGGTATGCACATGCATAAAGTAAATGGGGAAATCGAGTGGCAAAGTGACTTTGCAAAGTGAGTTTAATGTAGTTAGATGTCGTTTAATGCGATCAGATAGGACTTTTCTGTTTGGATGTATGGGCCGTCAAGGCCAGAAAAGTAGTTTCTTTGTCACTCAGTAGGCGTTCCTTCCTGCATAACATCAAGGATAGTAGAGGAAGGATACGAAGTGAAGACCGTACCTCCGTACTACGGTGGAGTCCATATTGCTCCCTGGGAGAAAACGGACATGCACAATGTGCATGTACAATGTCCTGGTCTCCATTGACCATATTCACACCGCAGCCATGTTGGCAGCAAGGTGCCACCTAGGTGCAACTTCCAAACTCTGACACTTAGAAAATAAATCACCTGTAAGGTATTTCTTGACAGTAGCTCATAACTTGTCTAAGGTGACTTTTATGAAACAAAAACTATACCGATTGAAAGAGGAAAATTCAAGCTTTCCCTACAGCTGCAATGTTGGTGAATTTGACGCTGGTTAATATAATTAGATGTCTATGGGAAGTTGCACCTAGGTGGCACCTTGCTGCCAACATGGCTGCGGTGTGAATATGGTCAATTGCGCATGTCTGTTTAGTCCCATGGAGCAATATGGACTCCACCGTAGTACGGAAGTATGGTCTTCGCTTCCTATCCTTCCTCTACTATCCTTGCATCACATCCGGGTATGATGACACGCGCTCTATACCCTCTATTGTGGGATTATAAATAAAACAGTCCAATTGAGTAACTACTGTGGCCAGTCACAAGCTAGTGGAAATGTAATAAGAATATAGAGCTCTCACAATAATCTAGGAACATGTAGGATATGTAATTTATTAACCCATTTAGACCTGAAAACAATGCTAAAAATGTCTACTGAACGTTTTCTGAAAAACCCTTATTTCTATGCTAGTAGTTGTCAAATAATGAATCTCAAGGACCCCAAAATCTTTCTGTAATTGGCCCCCGACCCTCATCTGAAAGTATGTTGTTCCAGGAACCCCTGGAACCAAAGATATGAGTTAAAAATGTTTGCTCTGAAACAATATATTCAAAGATTTGCGCCACATTTTCACGATTTAAAAAAAAATAGCAGACCTACAAGCTCGTAGCGCGCCACTCGGTGACGCGCTATGAGCTTGTAGATCTGCTATTTTTCAATAGCTAAAGCATAACATAATGCTTGAAACACCAAAAAGGTTCACGTCTAGAAAGGGTTAAAGTAACAATGACCAATATCACACTAAACAGAATGAGAAAATCAGGAGAAAAAGGTCAGAATTAGCATGTTTGTTCATTATGCAAGACTAGAATTGGACTACACATCACAGCAAGTCAGAGAGAGGCTTTTGGGAGGGCATTGTATTTTAATAATAATTGCATATTAAGATAACCAAAAAGTATAGTTATACCATGTCAATGCACAAAATTGACATTCATGACAATAATTTGATACAGAAAAAAGTCAGTGGCAAAAGATCTGCGAAGATGCTTATCTTTGAATCAGGAGAAGACCTAATCTGATCCATTACCCTCGTCTTCATCATCCTGAAAAGAGAAGAAATAGTCAGAAACTACAGAGAGAAAACAAGACCAAAAGTTTACCAGCTGCGCACGCACACACACACACGCACGCACGCACGCACGCACGCACGCACGCAGCTGCATTAGAGGCACAAAGTGTCATGGGTCGCGACCCCTCAGGCGGTCGGGAAATTATTTTGGGGGTCCCCAGATGATTTACAAAAAAAAAGCAACTGAATGGCTGGTCACGAGACATGGCCAAAGCATTTCCGGGGGTCCCCACAGGTTGTACGAAGTGAGGGGCGCTTTTATCATCTTACAACATCGATTACAACATATCTCTTTGCGGTCCGTCTGTCCTTAATGTTATCATTGTCATGGTGCTGCTGTGTCTACACTCTGACCCAGATGTTGTTCTTCCTCTGTGTGAAGAAAAATCCTGGCCGAAACGAGCATTAGCGCCCCTATCGTCAATTCAAATACAATTGACTTTAAACGGGCTGCGCTCTTCCGAGTCTCTGAGCGTGTGCACGTACGTGCGTGAGTCGCACATCACGACTCAAAATGGCTGCGAGATGTAAACAAACAGGGTTAGTACTTTTGTTCCGCTTTGCACACTAGCGCCACCGTTCGGTTCCACCATGAACGGCAGGTAAACTGTTAAGCAACGGGTGATAATGTTTGTTTTAGGCCTCAAAACAAACATTAATTTCTCTTCATTGTCTGACGTTTTTAAAACAAACCTCATTGAGAAACAAACATTAAAGCTGTATCACACCTGTGTGAAGTGAGGGGCGCTCTCATCATCATACATCACATTCTGTGATCAGCCAATCAAATCATCACATTCCGTGCTCATGCGGACATACACACAAAGCGGTACATATCATGCGGGGCGCTAGGTATGATGGTGTTATGTTATTTTTTCCTTTTTGAGGAAAGGAAAAATAACATAACACCATCATTGTTTCTATAACATCCCACGTTATATTACCTGTTTCTGGCCCTCCTGCGAATGCGTCGAAGTGGCCTCAAAGTCGTGGACATGAAGCGTGGCCATCCAGCTGACCATGGAGCCTTCCTGGCACTCCGTCTCCACGATGCTCGGATAGATGTGGTCCTCCTTGAAGGTCTTGATCGCCTCCTCCTCGTGGCTCCAGTCGAGGCGCTCGTGAAGGCCGTCCCCTCCGAAGCGTTTGTTGTACCGGTCGAAATGTACCTGTTCCAGAACCAGGCCCAGCCCGGGAGCCTTGGGGACGTCGACCTTGTCGTCGCCCCAGCTCCGCTCGATCACGTCCTCCTTCGCGTAGCCCTTGATCACGGCGATGACGAGGCCGATCATCTTGCGGATCTGGTGCAGCATGAAGCTCTGGCCTCGCACCACGATCGCGGAGAACTCTGCGCCGCCGCGGACAAACGGCTGCCCGCAGGACATCTCGGTGATGTAGCGGCGGGCGCTGGGGTCCTTCGGGCCTTTCTGAGAGGTGAAGTTGTGGAAGTTGTGCGTGCCCTTGTAGAGCGCGAAGAGGCGGTTGACCCTCTCGAGTGTCTCTGGTTCCAGGCGGAAGGCAGCGGAACTTTGGACGTCGTAGTCCTTCGGGGCGAACGCCACCGTGGGAAGCATGTACGAGTACGTGCGAGCGTCGCAATTGTTTTTGGAGTTGAAGCCCTGGGTCACTCGCTTAAATCCTGTGGAAAAAAACAAACGTTTTCACGGGTTAAATCTGTATAAAAAGGTGCATCCCATTTCCTGTTACATTATTCCTGAAGAAGATCCCAGTGATCGAAACGTTGAATTAATAAACCAGAGGAGCTGAGTTTTTCATTAACCAGTGTTGCAGACTTTATTTTCTTTCTGATGTACTGCCTTTTGTCCAGCACCTGGGCTAGAGTGGATGTGCATGCTCTATAAACTTGGTCAGAAATAGGAACACGCACTTAGTTTCAGGCAATATTAACAGAAAATCACTGTGTGAAGTGAGGGGCGCTCTTATTGTACATCTCATCACACATTAGAATTTGTGTCACACCTTCGTTGTCAATGTATGTTTAGTAGGACAAAGTTTGTGTTTCACACACACTAAAAGATAGACACAGGAAGGGATAGCGCAGCCCCTCAAACATCTTGGACATGTTAGTGATGATATAATTGAAAAAAAAAAAAACACACATTTGTGTAAATGACTTACCAAGGACTTGAATCTGTGGTGGCAGATTCTCATTGATCTTCTTAACAATGTCTTCAATCATCCACAGTTTGAGAGACACGACTTGGCCAGCTGCAGACACACCCTGAGAACAGAGAAGAATGCATTTTTATTTGTGCCCGCCGTCATACTGTGTATTGAAATAAATAATTTAGAATACATTGATGATACATCGACACTACTTCCTGGACTACAATTCCCATAATGCTTTTGCCACCTACTTGTGGATAGGGGGAGGGCTGTCTTACTGAGAAACATGTAGTCCAGGGAGTAGTGTCGATGACATCAGAGACACTGGGCTCACTGCTAAAATGTAAAAATATCTAAAACCACATTTTACACACAGAAAGACGCCCTAAATGTCATTAACATGTTTATTTATTTGCAAAAATGGTGAAGTGTCCCTTTAAGTTATACGTGGTTAATGACTTAGCCGCAATTTGCAACTCTAGATTTTTTAATAATCGGATGAATCTAGAGTTGCAATACCCTCCATTGACTTCCTACTCATCCAATTTACATTTGCGATCTGATGGTATTAAACAGCATTAAACTCACCAACATTTCAGCTCTAGGCAAAGCTTGAATTATTATTATAATTATTATTTCTAAGTGCTGGAGTTTGGAAGCACTTGTCATAAGTCACTGAACAGCCCTGTTTACCACCTGTTTCACATTTGCACATAATGCAGGAGGCAGCAGCGCGACCTGTTAATAAAAACAAGTGCTTCCAAACTCCAGCACTTGGAAAAAATATGACCTGAAGAGACTTTCTTGACAGAAAGTAGCTCATAACATGTCTACGATGGATAATTCAAGCATGGCCTAGAGCTGAAATGTTGGTGAGTTTAACGTTGTTTAATACCATCAGATCGCAAATGTATATTGGATGAGTAGGAAGTCAATGGAGGGTATTGCAACTCTAGATTCATCCTTGCGGCTAAGCGTGACTGTGGGTTATATAAATACTGGGTGCAAGGGATTCGGTATTGCATTTCCTGTGCTGCTCATGTATGTTACAGTACCTTATCTGTTCTGGCACATCTTTGGAAAGACATTTTCTTCATATCATCGCCATGATTCTCAGGAATGCAGCCCGCCTTAATGAGTGCAGAAACCAGGTCATCTTCGATGGTTCGAAACTGTATGCTCCCAGTGTTCCTCTGTAACATGGAGAGGAGAAATATTGTTTAAATGCTTAATACTGTAGGTACACAATTAAATCACTGGTTTCAATTAACTGTTTGGTTATACTGGGGCCACAGGGCCTTCTCCGTGGCTGCCCCTAACCTCTGGAATGCCCTCCCCAAACACATCAGAGATGCCCCCTCACTCCCTACCTTCAAAACCGCACTGAAGACCCACCTGTTCAGGATCGCATTTCCAAGCTGATGTGTTTTTAACTTGTTTCATGTACTGTTTTATTGGTTTTAATTCTTATTTTACTTGTTTGTTCGTTTTTTTCGAATAAAGTTGTAATTTTTCTTATGTTCCCCCCGGCCCCCACACGTGTAAAGCGTCTTTGGGTATCATGAAAAGCGCTATATAAGTCCCAGATCGTATTATTATTAATATTATACTGTGACTTTATACTGTACAGAGACTGACTGACTGATTGATTCGCTGAGGTAATTTGTTGCCAACTTGGTAGGCCTATGTTTGTTTTTTTGACTGATTTATTTGTTAACAGTTTGGAGAATTACAGTACATTTCAAGCACAACTCAATACAAAGACTGTTAACCGTGAGTGGGACGACTCCATAAAGCAATTTTTTCTACTTGTTTACAATAGGGCCCAGCATGTTCATTTCATCAAAGCATTAATTGATTGAGATATTCACTTGTGTACCTGCATACCGTAGTAGCCCTTCCCAGAGTATGCCAAAAGGAGAACCACTTTCTTTTTGGGATATTTCTTCTCGTCGTCAGTGTTCTCCACTTGTGCCTTGCATCTTTTAGTGTCATGCTCGTTCTCAGAGGAGTCCACGCTTTTTTCGTGGGCTCTTTTCGGTGGCTTCATGGTCTGCGCAACTCCAGACTCCTCGCTCATCATCCACGCTGTGTCAATATTATTACTACAAAAGCGACCTGTGAAAGTAATGTATGCATGGCATCAATCACATATGACATATCTTACTATGGTTGCATGGTAAGATTATGCCACAATTATGTTTTGGCAAGAGCTTGACTGGCTCAGTGCCATGGCTTTGATCCATATATCAGTGGTTCCCAAAGTGAGGTCCAGGGACCACCCAGGGGTCCTCGAGGGAGTTCCAGGGGGTCCCCAGCTAAATGATATGGAGTTTGGAACCAAATGGACCCTCATGGGACTGCAACTTAAATGGGGGGGTCAGTAGCCTAATGCATGTCAAAACTGGGGGTCCTCCTTGAAATTAAACACGTTGAGAATCACTGCTCGAGCTGTAAAACTCTTCGGTTCATAGCTCTGCTGTTCCTATGATTCTGCCTTCTACTGCAAGGCAGAATCAGAGATGCACTACTATAGAGCTTAGCCCTGAGCGTCATGTGAACCATGGCTGGCTACACTATAGCTATGGACCAGAGCTACGTTAATACATGAATCTGTTGCATATAGATGTCATGTAGTTCTGGTCCACTGCTTCTATGATTGTGCCTTCTACTGCAATTAAGGCAGAATCATAGACGCAGTGGCGCTATGACCTATAGTACTATATGGCTATAAAGTCGGCTTACCGTTGTTTTTTAAAGTCAACAATCGCGGTTTAAATAATAAGGCACTTAATAGAGGTCGAAACATGAGCATCTCTCACTTTACGTCATTGCAATGACAACAACCATTCTCCAAACTATAGAGATCTTAAAAAAACGGAAAGATACGATCATCCAAAGGCTGGCTGGCTTGTTGTTCCTCACAAAAAGAAATGGTAATAATAAATAATAAATAAATAAATAAATAATCCTTTCCCGAAACCAATACAGCTATCAACGAAATCAGATAAATCCAGGGAAAATTGGGCCAACAAAAAATAATCGTTCTGTGAACTTGTTGTGTGACGCTAGAAAGAACGCTTGCACATATAGCAGCAGGAAGAAATGAACAACACACACATGGTGATGGTCAACTTTGACCCTCCTGTGCAAATATCGCGAGACTGCCTGGCAGTGTTGCCATGTCCGCTTATTATAAGCGACTTTGGGCTTTTTTGTTTTTGTTTTTTCCCTGTAAAGTATAGGCCATCGCCGCCATCCATCCATCCATCCATCTTCAACCGCTTATCCGTTGTCGGGTCACGGGGGCAACAGCTCCACCAGAGAGCTCCAGACTTTCCTGTCCAGAGCCTAGCTTGTAAATAATTACTTTTATTCACTTAAGTGACCCGTCACCCCTCTATCACATGGAACTATTGTGTCCATATCACTACGCTTTGTTTAATGGATGATAATGTTTGTTTTTCTACCTCAAAACAAACATTAGATTTCTCTTTATTGTCTATGACGTTTTCTTTGTTGAAAACAAACAGAGGAAGGGCTAGCACCTCAACATTGCAGAAAATGGCATACAAATTCACCAGCTTAATTCTCAAACACCTCACCACTAAACCAATCACCATGGCAATGTGGCATGGACAAATCAAACACCTCCCCGGGGTTGACACCATATTGGGCAATGCTGGTGATGTCACCATATATTGTATTTATAAGGTTCACCGATACCGTGTTACTATTCATTATCCATGTTGAGCTTTGTTGGAAGGTAAAGCAAACTTAAGATTCACCCGGAAGTTCACAGGGCACACGGGAAAAGCATGGCTGAGGAGCAACGCTCCAGCAAGGAGAAATGCATGGAATTCATCCACAAGTACTTTATGTTTGCCACTATTGCCATGGTCGTTGTGGCAGGCACTGTCAGCCTCGGTGTGGGTATCTGGATGAAGCTGGATGGCGACCTCATCCATGGTTCCATCCACAATATGGCAGGGAAGCCTCATCCACAATTCAATTACCTCCTGAACTTGAGCTACTTGCTGCTGGTTTTGGGTGCGACCATGATCATTATTGGTGTGGTGGGCTATCTTGGAGCTCTGAAAGAATGCACTACTACGCTTCTCGTCTTTGCTGGCATGGTGTCGCTGATATTCATAGCCCAGGTAGGCGGACTAGTGGTTTTACACGTGTTCAGATTGACAGATGGGAAAGAAACTATGTTAGACGACTTGAAAGACAACGTAGTGGAAAAGCTAAGGAATGAATATAAAACGTCTGAGTGGTCTGACGACCCGACCACATTTACCTTAAAGTGGAATCACATTATGGAAGAACTGGAATGCTGTGGATTCAAAGACTACCGAGACTTTGCCCAGTCTCCGTTTTACGAGGACTTTAAACCAACCTTAAACCAAACGAAGTCAGAAGAAGAACTGTTCCCACTGTTTTGTTGCGATGAACCCTTGGCGGGATTAGCACCCATAAATTCCCCAAATTTGAAAATAGCAACTTGTCCGCTCGATAAGTGTGAGCAAAATAGAGACGCATATGACGATGAATATGTAAACGAATGTGATGAAGTACCCGAGGATGAGGACCCAGCGAACCCAGGACCCATAGAAATTGAAAACGATGAAGATTGTATTAATATAACAACAGCTACAGAATGTCCTCCTCCTACTGATCCCAGAAAAACCAAGAAGGTACCGGGCTGTAGTCGAGCGATAGAAACTCAGATTAGAAATAACTTTCATGTTGTTTATATAGTGGCCATATGCGTCATGACTCTGGAGCTTTGTGCCATGGCTTTCTCCTTGACGATCTATCTCAAAATAAGAGCAAAGAGAAAAGAGTTGGACTAATAATAAGACAAAATGGAGAATTTTCTTTTGGAAGTATGCCGGTTCTATGGTAACAGGAACGGTCGCCCCTTTCCCATCGTGCCCCTCCCCTGATTTTTCCGCTGACCTCACGCCGACAGCTCACCGACCGTTCGGTCCGACGGTTCTTCTTTATTTTGTTTTACTGAGAATAAGGTAAGAAATAAGTTTAGGATTAGGCATAGTTTACTGAGGTTAAGGTTAGGAATAAGGTTAGGTTTAACCATTTAAGCATAAATTAGGATTCAGGAATACCCGGCCTGCGCAGTTCCGCCGGCTGTACGCCCGGGGGCGACTTCGTAAAGGGGCGACTGTTCTGGTATTCCTTTATACTGGAGGGCTGGAAGAGGACATGTGAAATAATTGGAAATTAATTGCACGATTATTATTTTCTATTTTTATTCAAGTCTTGCCAATATTGCCTTTCAAATTAGTGCTACTTAAATTACTTATTTATTTATTTATTTATTTGTTTATTTGTTTGTTGAGGTTGAAACATGATCACATGTTAATGGTTGTTGGGCATTAAATCTGTATGACAGACTGAACATGGAACAATAATTCAGAAACGTTCCAAAAGAAAAGAGAAGAGCTGCTACATATGACTTTTTCTTCTTTTTTTTAAAAAGCATTTTAGAATCACCATCTAAACGTAAGCAATTCAAACTGACCAGTTTGAAGGATGTAGGACAGGGGTTGCCCACGTGTTTTGGACTTGAAGAGCTATACTTTTAGAATGACCAGCTCAACATCTACCCTGCACCCCCAAAATATTAGCAGAGGGAGAGTTTTAATAGCGGTGCTGGCGTTACGCAGGTCTGAGTGTGAGACGAACACACTTGGAATGTGAACTAGTGAGGCGAAAGCCTTCCTCCCACTCTGTATGGAAGTGGTATAGGTTTTTTGGGTTCTTTATTATGCTACCGACTCTTGAAAACAAAGCATTTGCCTACATTTAGAAGTCGTGAAGGGTATATTGACAGGCCCTTAAAGTCACCTTCAAGGGCAACTTTAGTTTTTTTCAACCAAGTTTCATGTTTTAGGTTGTTATTAGAGAAAATATTTTTTTCATTTGCTGCTTTCCTTCGTTTTAGCGATTTTGGCTATTTTTGACAGGGGGACGAGGGCATTCGAACATGGGGATAAATATGTATTTTTTGGCAAAATTTGATAGCGATTTATATTTTTAGTATCTACTATAGTCCTACTAGACCTCAGGAAATTACATTTGGCCACAAAAGATCACAGGATCTACTGAATGTGAAGGAGGTGACACATATAACACCTATATAACACAGTATGGCAGCCTCCTATAGTACCCCCCTTTATAAATGGTGCATTTACATATCGCCTTCATCCAAGGCGCATTACATTCACCCATGCATTCATACACCAATGGCGGCGGAAACCATGCAAAGCACAACCAGCACATCGGGAGCAATTTGAGGTTCAGTGTCTTGCCCAAGGACACTTCGAGATGTAGGACGAGCTGGGATTCGAACCGGCGACCTACACGGATCATTGGACAACCTGCTCTACCTCCTGAGCCAATGCTTGGAACATGGCATGGTTGAGGGTAGGGCTGTGACAATATTTGCATTACCGCAATATTAGCTCTGGTCCTCAGCCTTCGGGACTTCCCCTTAAGGACAAGTCCTTAAGGCTATGGACCAGAGCTGCCGTGGTTATGTGATGCATATACCCTGGATTTGAGCTCATTACCATGCTATGTTAGTATTGTTTTTATTCGTTTTATTCTTTCCTTCATTCATTGTATTATTATATATTTCTTCTGAAAGTTACAGAAGTGCACGATGGTGTGTGTGATAGGAAATATATACTGTATATGCTACCATGAACATGCTGTCTTCCGTAAACACTTGTTCAGGAGTTTATGGAAAACACTTTTCATCTGACTGAGGAGTTTCGAGATGGAACGCGCTGTCCTCAGTTCTGCTTCCCGCTGAATAGGGATCCAAGGAAAACATGTAGGAGGAGTTGGAGATCCCCCTCCTCGTCACACGGAGTCCCACTTGCTGTTTTGTGTTTGTGTTTTTGTGTTTTCATCTCCACAGTGGGGGGCCAAGGACTTTTCCCCTTGCTTAACCCCGGATGCCCCTTCACCCCTCCCCTCCCTCCCCCGTTCCCTCGATCTTTGAGGGGTGCTATAGCCCTCCTATATACAGCTTTTGTCCACACACGTCTCATATTGGCCATTGACAATGAAAGGAGAGATCAGGTCAAATGTACGCCAAATACGGCGTAAGTTTGTGGGCGACACAAACGTTAAATGCCATTGGCAATGAAGGGAAAATGTACGTCATATGTGCAGACGAGCAAATCGGCTAACCAACCGCATACATTCAGTTGTTCATGAGATGATGTATGATGATGTATAACGAATAACGATAAGAGCGCCCCTCACTTCACACGTGTGTGATTTTTATTTTTGAGGGGCTCTATCCCCTCTTTTGGTGTGTGTGCTAACGGTTACACCCTGGCACAAACATAAAATCCCATTGAAAATGAACGGACAATTTTGAGTGTTTGTGTCAACACAAACATATGGCATGAGACAAACATTGAAGACAAAGTTGAAGTGGACACAAATTCTGCATGTTTTTTCCGGAACGATGAGATGATTTATGATGATTTACGACAACAAGATTGCCCCTTACTTCACATGGGCGTGATTATTTTTTTCATTGTTTTTTGGGGGGGTTTCCAGGATTTAAGTTCAAGGGGCATGCATGCAAACATTCAGCCTCCACTCCACGTGACAACACCTATGTGTTCTATAAGGTTCCTATTTTCCCTCGTGCCTATAAGGCAGCACTAAAGCAGTTTGCAGCGTTATAACATGCCTCCAAGTGTCTCAGATGGGTAAAACGTACCGTCCGTCCACCATGGCATATTTTCCTGAGCTATCTAGCTGTTTTCAACGAGAGAAAGAGTGCTGTGTATGTACGATATGGTGGAGACGGCAGGAGAATGACAGGTCGCTGAAGCATCTATTCTGCGATCTGCGTTCACATCTGGTCACTGAAAGCCTGGGCATTTGTATGGGAACACCTTGCGATTTCAGCTGGGTCAAGGAAAAATAACAACTTTTGACATAGCAGCCTTAAGGTGAACAAGGTAAATGGTGCATTTATATAGAGCCTTTATCCAAGGCACTTTATATAGTGCATTACATTCACCCATTCACGCACACATTCATACACCGATTGCAGCAGAAACCGTGCGAGGCCCAACCAGCACATCGGGAGCAATTTGAGGTTCAGTGTCTTGGCCAAGGACACTTCGACATGTAGACAGGAGGAGCCGGGATTCGAACCTACGGATCATTGGACGACCTAATCTACCTCCTGAGCCACAGCTGCCCAGTACCCCCCTTTTTGCTGCTGAACGTTACAGGAGTGCATATGGTGTGTGATGAAATAAAGGCCATTACCGTACAAACCCACTCAGTATGTAGACAACCACGTGTCTTCTCCAAACCTGGCTAGTTTCAACAGGATGGCGTAACGCACTAAACCTGTTCTGAACCACAGTTTTGACTTTGGTGTCCAATTTGACTATACACTTTAATTAACTTTCTTTCTTTCTTTCTTTCTTTCTTTCTTTCTTTCTTTCTTTCTTTCTTTCTTTCTTGAATATGAAACTTGGGGGTATTTGTTCTCTATTCATTTGTTGCCCTCTATTAGACTTTGAGACATTATGCACTTTCTTTGCTTTCTGGTCTGATTAGCTGCTTGCTGACAGACACATGGACAAACAGGGGTGAAAACATTTTCTAGCCCAATTCGAGACAGTAATTAATTGTCTCCGCCAGGCCAAAGACTCAACCAAGACTATTTCGCATGCACTCTGTCTAACTCTGTCTAACACTCTGTGTTAAACTAACGTATCGACCTAAAAGGTCTTCATCAGACTCATGACTCTGAAGACCTTTTAGGTCGAAACGTTAGTCAAGTTTGTATATTTGCACCTAATAAAAGGCCTAAACTGTCAGTGCTGCTCCAGTGTCCTCTCCTCCTTCAGCATACTGATCGTATGACCGTCCGTTTTAGGCTTGAGGCGTGGTGGTAGATCCCCTTTGTTCTGAACCTCTATAGACCCTTTATAAAAGATTTATCCCCCATGTCCCTCGCAGAAATCCCAGCTTTTTTGATAGAGGGCCAAATTCAAAATAACGCCAGACTTAGAATCATGTACGAAGGCACTTTTTCCATACAGGTCACAACCATGAGGATTCCAAATATGACCACTTTAATCATAAGACCTTGGGTCCAGAAATTCAAGATGGCAGCCATCCAGAATAGTGAAAACGTAACTTTTGAAGAGGAAATAATGTATTTTTATTTGGGGTTTGTAATTCCAGACCCAAAACATTTATCAGAGCATTCTGTGTCACTGGTTTCTGAATAATCACATTCAGATGACTCCACACTCCTCCTCATCATCATCATCAACCTTCTCCTCCTCCTTCTCAACTTCCTCGTCCTCTTCAAAGTATATGATAAAGAAAGTAAACGTCATTTTCGCTATCACGCAATTCCAGATGGCAGAGTCGCCGCACCATGGGAGCTAAACTACACCCGGAAGTTTGGTGGAATGCATTGGAGTCAATGAGAGCTCAGTGAACCAGCTCATGAACAAACATTATTTCTG
>OOFJ01139998.1:0-7500 GCA_900323375.1 Benthosema glaciale
AGTCTTACCATATCCTGGTCCGGCAGGTGTGGGCGGTCCGGAGGAAATGTGCATGCCAGTCATCTGATTGGTGACCTGCTGCATGCCGGGCGGGGGCCCATACTGCTGGGGATAGGAGGGATGTGGCCCCGACAGGTTGACCGCCCCCTGGTTGTATGGCTGAGACACTGCAGGCCTAACAAGGAGAAAAAAAAACACACTTAGCATCACGGCGTGGTATGGTGGGCACCAGACCAACCTGGCTGGGGGCCCTATTTTTGGGCAAGTGAAGTCAGAGGTCAAGATTGACCAAAGAAGAGCGAAAACAACCCATCTACAAGCTCACAATACTACAAAAATAGATATAATTTTGGTGGTCCTCCTGACCTTGACATGAAAACATTGGAGCACCACTGATATAGCAGCACAGGGTTTTCAGAAAGACATTATGTAGAATAGACCTTGCAGTAAGCCCCTCCCCAAACTGCTATGGTCCAATCACAGCTAAGCATAACATGCGATGGACGAGCCTCTGCGCCAATGGTTTTCCTATATGATAAAACATTGTTTTAAAAAAAGAAATGTCACGCACATATCTTTCCAGTGCATTATGGCAGGCCTTGTTGACAGATTTGGAAGAGATTTTGAACGTCTGGTCCCAAGAATTAACCAGTATTTGATGGGTAATGTCCATGATATTTACATTAGAATGAATGAGCCCGGCTGGAAAGTGTCCTACCCATGGTAGGACACTGGGGAGAGGGCGGGGCTTACTGCAAGGTCTATTGGCCTCAGCTCTCAGGGTTAATTACCTGGGAGGTGCCTGGGTCATGGGCTGTGGTGGGGGTCCGTTCTGGACGTCCCCCGGGCTGTAGTGAGAGTAGGACTGTGGGGCTGAGACTGGGGGTGGGGCCCCAGAGGTAGGAGGAGCCCTGGGAGGACCTGGAAGGAAGAGAGAAACGCATTTTGCTTCAGTACTAGGTCACAACTATGCTACAGTAAAGACAGACACAGTACTGGCGCTCAGCATGTATTGAAGCCTGTGCCAAACAATCCACTCTCAAGTTCAATGTCTTAGTTTTTGGCTTTTTGCCTTTATTGATAGTTTTTAGTGAAGACAGACAGGAAAGCAGGAGAGAGAGAGAAGGTGAGAGACACGCAGCAAAGGTCGTCATGAATGGGACTCCAACACGCGACACACTGTCAAGACCAAAGCCTATATGTGGCATGCACCAGGACCACATGGCCCCGGTCTTCAACATTTCCAGACCATACTGTATATAGTGTAATAATACGGATGCCAGGGTTGAAGTGGTTAATCCTATCACACAAAGATTTGACGGAGCGTCTGTAGTAACTCTGAAGACTCCCTAGGGGTCCCGGACTCCCTGTTGAAGACACCTGGATTAGATTATTTATTTACCAATACCAGCTGTTAAATCCTAATCACTTTCGGATCATGACTGTCCATAATCCACTGCCTGAAATCAATCTTTTCAACAGTGATGGGATTATTAGAGCACATATCTAAGCACGGCCTTGCGGTCACGCCACTGTGGTAGCCAGATGCTGTATAATGGAATGTCAAAAATGTCAGATCTACAAGCTCACAGCGCGTCGCAATCGTGAAGCGCTGAGAGCTTGAGGATCGACCGTTTTCACAGCGTGACAACATCCTATACGGCAAAGCATAAAACAGGAGCTTCAGTGGGTAATGTTGTTAAAGATATTATTTATTTAGAGCTTGTAGCGTAGAATTACAACGATCCTTGTATGATTATGGATGACTGTTTGCCTCACTGCATTCATGTTGCATTGTAGATAACTACTTAACTAAATGTGTTAAAACATTGCTAAAAAGAACAAAGACATAAGGCTCAAGGATGAGGCGTTAAAGAGCTTTGTTAAGACTTGGCTGTAGCAACAAACTGAACAAACTCACCGCCAAAGCAGAACAACAGGACTGTGAATTCAGGATAAGTAATCTCATCTGTTTTATTACAGAGCCTTGGCTCAAGGAAGAGCAGGCAACTCCCAGAGGCTAAAACCACAATCAGAGCACGCAGAGAAACAGCTCACGCAAATCAATAGGTCTGGGGGGTGCGGCTGTGTATTCTTTGTTGGAGAGAACATGGGCAAAACAATTCTGCTTACCCAAGTGCTCTACTGTACTACTTTTATATACCGTTATATTTAGACGCTTCTAACTGACTCCCATGTGAGTTCTGAACAGATTACTATCATCTGTGCCTATAGACCTGGCCCAGACAATAATAAAGAAGCTGCAGCAGAGATAATAGCGGAGATTTATAATAATGCACACACACACTCTCTCTCTCGCTCTATGGATCAATCTGTTTTTATCCTTGGAGTTGTACTACCTGGGTAAACCTATCCGGATACCTGCCCACTCGTTCTATCCGCTTCACGCTTATAAGGCCAATGGAAGGGTCAGAAAACAACGTCATACTGTATTTTGCCCACGTACACTACAGCAGGGTTTCTCAAAGTGGGTGACACAGAATCACTTCAGTACAACCACTTGAAAATCGTAGGCCCTCTTTTTCTATCGACACCAACACTTGTTGCCAAAAATAGCAAATCTACAAGCTCTACGTGTTGGGATCATACGCGTAATCTCAAGTTTTCCTCAAGCCATAGCCCATCTTGTTGTGGGAGATTTACAAATGTGCATAGCATAATATGACATTACGCTAAATGAAGTGTAATGTAATTCGAGGGTGTCATGAATGAAAACCTTGGGCTGAACTACATAATACAAGTACGGTCCAAAGGATGCACAGAGGAACCCGGAGACAACGAATGGGAGTGGGACATGTTCTTCCTTGAGATGACCATTAATTCACAGACACCATCTCTTCATAATATATAAAGTTCTGCAAAGACAATATAATTGAGACCAAATCTAAACCCCAAACAATAAATCATTGGTTTCTAAAGAGCTCAGGGGGTGTATTAAAGGAAATAAAAGACAATGAATTAGTACATAAAGAGGTTGTAGCCAAATATTGACTACAAATTAAATAAGTTCTGCACAGGTACAAGAAACGCAGTTGGTTTGGTCCAGCCGACAACAGAAAGCATGTGTCAAAACAAATATGTGTTCTTTCCCGTATTGTGTTCTTTGCGGCAAACTCATCCTTCAGTGCTACCATTATCTTGGCACACCTCGCGGACAATCTCACCCACCGTTGAAATCCCAAGCAAATAAGATGCTTCCACTGACTGAGGCTGTATCCACAGGCAAGATAGCAGAGCGCGATGGCAAGGTGCTCACCTGCGCTCTCAGGATGGCTGTGGTTGTTGGTATGTTGAAAATAGCTTAGAAACCTCAGACCCAACTAAGTGACTTGAATATCCTTAGAGCCAGGAACAATCATGCCCTGAGCATTCTCTACTCGTGTTGCATTTCTTTAATTTAATTTGTATGTTGTTTATGTTCCTTTTGAATTTTCATACCCGAATTAAATGTATGGAATCCAATGGCTAGTTAGTATGCAGTGAGTTGTGGTCAATGGGTCATACAGTACAAGTCACAACACTGGTATAGTCCTTTAACCACCGTTTTCAACCTGGCGTCGCCCATGTCACCATAGGGGAAAATGTTCACACATTTTTTTAAAGATTTACTAAAAGGTACAAACCGTCAAAAATAGCAGATGTACAATCTCAAAATGTGTCAATGGGAGCATTGTGAGGTTGCAGATCGGCTATATTTGCTATTGGTATCGACTATAGGTATTAGGGATTAATAATGGTTAAATGAGAGAGAGAGATGGAAGCGACAGAGAGGAAGGGGAAGCAGTTACCTAAGTCAAGAGGAGAAGACAGGTCAGGGACAGGATTGGCTGCCACAGCCTTAGAGGGAAAGCTTGCATAAGGAGTGTAACCTGAAATACAAGAAAGGAGAGGGAGAGAAGAGACGAGCACAGTAGAGATGAAAGGGAAATCTGTGAAGCCAGGCTGAAGGAGGAGTGATGAGTGGAGAGAACAGTGACTGACAGCTGTCAGCAGCATGCTCGTCTTCCCCACGCTCAACATTCTGATGCAGAGTAGAGGGAAGAGGTGGTATAGGAGGACACTATACAAAGTACAAGGTTATGGCTGGGTCAACTGCCAATCTGATGATGTTCATCTCACCCAATAGCTCACACACAAACACACAAATAAAGTATGAACCACTTATAATATGGCGCCCGGATTTTGGACAGGTCACTATAGCCCCCCCAAAACTCAATTATATATTTTCAGCGAAAATAGTCAACCTACAAGCTCACTCACAAGGCGTTGTGATGTCAAACGTTGTTGTGAGTGAGGTTATAGATGTTTTCACTCTTGCGGGCGGTAGTGACTCGGGAGGCAGATTGGGCCGCTTGGCCAGTTTGATCCCGGGCTCTTCAAGTTACTGTTGAAGTGTCCTTGAGCAAGACAGAGAACCCCTAATTGCTCCAGATGAGCTGCAGGTTGCCGTCTTGCTGTCATGCTTTCCCTCCGCCATTAAAGGGTGAATGTAATGCACGGTCATTATAGCTTATGTGGTTAAAGTAAATCTATACGTTACCTTGCGGTGGAACCCCGGGCTGGTAGGCCGACGTGGGCCCGTTGTAGGGAGCAGGGTAGCCCCCTGCCAGGGGAGCGTAGCTGGGCTGGCCGTAGCCGGGCTGGGGTTGGCCGTAGGGAGACGCCATTCGAGTCTGCTGGTTTACATTCATCCTCAGTTCATGCCTAAATCTGGGTCAGATTATGACATAATCATCATCAGCGGTTACTCAAGAGGAATGATCATTGATTGATAGAATGAAGGCAAATGAGCTGGTTAAACCTGTTGGAAATATAGCGCCGCATTCACACCTGGATGGAATGCGCTGAGTAAAGGTTCGCAAACATTATTTTTTTTGGCGTGGCTCTGTAACAGGCTAGCTATATATATATGACATTGTATGTACATGTGCATGTGCAACTGTCTGTCCGTCTGAACCTATTCTATGCATGCAAACTTGTGCCAAGTACAGT
This sequence comes from Benthosema glaciale, assembly GCA_900323375.1. Classification (NCBI taxonomy): domain Eukaryota; kingdom Metazoa; phylum Chordata; class Actinopteri; order Myctophiformes; family Myctophidae; genus Benthosema; species Benthosema glaciale. The sequence continues at coordinate 5,014 of OOFJ01139998.1, forward strand.
AGGTCACAGATGTACCTGGACTAATTTCTTTCACCTTTTATACTTTTTGAATTTTTAATTGACACTTAAATTTAATTTTATATGTTTAATGCAAGTCAATGGGGTTGTGATCACATCACGCTATAACTTTGCCAAAATTTAGACTTTTAAGACAAATATGTCATAGTCAGATAGGACTGACATCATAGATGACATGTGACAGCCGAGTCAGAGATCAACATTGTTTTTGTAAGAATCATGTGGATCTCGGAATCCAAATGGACTGCATGGCTCTGCATGGCTCCAAAGAGAGTGCCAACCTGTGACCTGCCATCAATGGCAGTCATCCATCTTATATACTTTATGACAATTATGACACATCTATGGTGTAAGGTAAATGTATGACTCCAAATGAAAGTTTCTAAACAGAACCCCACATTGACTTCCTCAGCTCCAGACAGAGTCACAGACACACAGACAAACCTTCTCATAGTGACTAGACACCTGCATAACCATGTCGTAATAACAAGACACCCAAACTCTTAGACAGAAAACAAAAAAGAATATCTCTCAAGCTTACTTGGTACCATAATTCATCATGTGACATGTTTTATTTGCAGACAATGCATTAGCTTCTGCGTCTGTATTATGTAGCCTAATAGAGGTCATTGTGGGGTTTGGGATTTGTTTTTTTTGCTGCTGGTTGGTTACTTGAGTTCCGACTGCCTTAGCTTGCTCGTGTTGATGACTCCACTCGTTTGGTTAACTGTAAGAATTAAATGATCGATCCAAGTTATAATCACTGCAGGGTTCTTAGTGAGGCTGAGGAAATAAATCCATCACACGGGAAAAGTGGTACAACAGGCCAGAATGAAGAACACTGTGTGCCACTGTTGCCAATAGAAACCAACCCCACTGTGCTTGATTAAAGTTTAGGAGTTGCCGTTTGCCACATTCTGTATTATCTTGTATAAAATGTTATGGTCTTAATAGCTTAATTAAAAATAAACTACTGAACATAATTTCTGAACGTGAGGAGTCGATTCTGCTGCACCCCTATAATGATTATTATAATGCGAGTGCAGCAAGGTACCTGTAACAGTGTTAAAAAAAACTGTTATGACAGATCTTAAAATTCCTCTGGGTCTTGGCATCTCCCTCCTGCAGACACTCAGGCAAATCTGCCCACACAGCAGTGCTCCAAACTAACTACTAAGGGGGGTGAGGTAGTACCTGCTGCAACAAGGCAACAGCCAGAGCCTCAAACGCAGCGAGAGTTGGAGTTCAGGTACGACGAGAGATCAGACAATCTCTCTCACATATCCCTGCCGCGTGCTGCCTTCACCTTGATGCACAACGTTACATAAAAGTCAACCGAACTATGCAGTGCCGTTCAGACAGTGGTTCTATAAGAGATTGTGCATATTATTGCTCACTTTTGGCCCAAAATATTATGTGACAATTATCTTCACAAGAGAAGATGTTATGATCCAAACTGATGTGATCAAAAACTTGTATGCGGCACTCGCCTGCACTAACAATTCACAAAGTAGTCAATTCACAAAAGATTGCAGACTGAGACAGAGTACCGGTACTTAAGTGTGCAACTTTCTTTAGTGACAGAATAGCCACTATGTAATACGTAATCATTTCCTTCATGTGAGAAACACCTTTATTAGCTTTTGTTGTTTGTGCTGGCCACACCCTCACCTTACCCACCAACCGTTCTATGAATAGTTGGTGTGTCACTGTCAGTCAGACAGTGCAGAGGCTTGATAGCTTGGGTTCCGCGATTCTGAATTATCACTTGCTACTTAGTCTGGAAAGTCTCCTATTCTTCTGCACAGGTAGGTTTGAAATGGAACCGTGGCTTCTGATTGGTCTGTGGTGCGGGTTGAGGAAAAACACCAGTTTTTCAGGCTGGAACCCAGGCTAGAGGCTTAACACACTAACTCTGTTTCTTGCACTTTACTCAGTGTGTGACTCAGCGGGTGACTGAGTGAGTGTATGTACAATTGTACATGATTCTCATTATGTGAAAACAGCATAACAGAATACACAAATGTACAGACATAAGTATTCTGTAGTAAGTCTCAAAACTGTCTGTCCACACCAATACAAGAATGATAACTATAAATATGGACAATTTGTTCTAAATAAAGTGGAAGACAGAGTCCACACCACAACTATAATCACGACATAACTAAAATGCCTGGGATGACTTTCAGAGTGATTTGATTAACCATAATATAAACACTGGCAGCCTAATGAAAGCCAATTCTGTATTTACAGGATGCAACCAAGTCAAGTGTGTCACGTTCATCAACACATTCACTCTGATTCAACATGTTTACCAAAGAGAAAATAATAATACCTGCCTGGGCACTTCTGGAGAGACTACTACCAAAGTAAAATTATACGTATACTGGGGAGCTCAACTGGTCTGCAGTGCACACGTGTTGCATTGTTGTGCAGGTGACTCAGACTGACGTTTCAACTTTCATCTTC
>OOFJ01140007.1:0-11015 GCA_900323375.1 Benthosema glaciale
GAATTTGAAGTCTGTTGGGCGAACGGTTCTCGAGTTACGTGGATTACAGCCGTATACACGTACAGACAGAGACATGCATATATACAGTAGATAGATTTGCGACCGTGCCCCACTGGGGGACGAGAAGAGGTGGCATCAGGTCGACAACAGAGGTCCCATTGTAACCATTGCTTCAAAACGTCTAATTTATAATGAGAAGAGTCTGTGCTCTTTTCCCAGCTCCCTGTATGTGTGCCTCATCTCACTCACTACAGTACATATGATATTAGTCAGTTTAATGATGTGCTTTATAACAGTACAACAACAGCATACCGCAAAATGGAATTCATGACCATGACAGTTACTCCGTTAAGATGTGTTTTACTTTTAAACTATATGTTGTAGAGTAGACACATTGCACAGCCCCACAGCGCTCCCTTTCTCATCTGTAGTCCCATCTCTAGTCTCCATCCCGTAGTTTTTCTTTGTTAATTAGATGGGAAGCCCCTGAGGAGCAACTATCTCCATCTTAAGAGTTATGGCTGATTTATATACATAGTTGTGCGCCATTGTAGCCATTGTTGTCTGCTCCACAAACTCACAACAACGCGTTGCGATGCAACGCGTGTAAGCTCGTAGATCAGCCAGCTACTTTTGGTGCGAATCAATCAAGTAACATTTTTAAATTAGCTGGGAGGGAGGGAGCATAGTACCCCCCCGCAGCCTCCATTTGGATTTAGATTGGCTCAGTCTCTGCATGTTGGTGTGTGCACACGTCCCAGCATGCATTGTCGTGTCTTGATAAACATGTGCTATTGAGGGCGTGACAGCAATTTGCGAAGCGGGGAGGGGGGGAATAAATAAAGAATAAAATGAAGCGACATTGTTGTTGGACGTGTCTGACAGACAGTCAGACACAAGAAGACAGATATAGTGATGGATGCTTTTGTGGCTGCTGTCAAATGGGGAGATGGTGCTGGGGCACATTTGCATAAGACGCTGCTGTGCACTGTGATGGCAAACAGTGTCGCCGTGTGAAAACACACAACCGCAGAAAGACAGTATACGGAACAGGACTTATAATCAACCACACACACAAATTCACACACGCACAAACACATGTATGCACATGCGCACTCGTGCACGCGCACGCACACACACACACACACACACACACACACACACACACACACACACACACACACACACACGCGTGTGAGCGCGCGCACACTCATTTATACACTAATACTACAACTCCTTCCCTCTCTTTGTCTTCTACTTTTGATTGCCACTTTCCATAAATGTGTGTGTGTGTGTGTGTGTGTGTGTGTGTGTGTGTGTGTGTGCGCGCGGGCGTGTGTGCGTGTGCGTGCGTGTGTGCGTGCGTGCTTGAGTGTCATGCTCTGCACTTAGCCTAGTCTAACGAGGTGCAAATAATGGAGTCCACTCAGCCCTGTCTGACAGCCTTGTTATTAGCACCCTCCTCTCAATTATCAGCTACGGGCCAGTAAGACGCATACGCACGCACGCACACACGCAAATTCACTGTGTGTATACTCTGGCACACACGTCACGCATGCTCGCACAACCTCACACATCACAAACTCACTACACATGCACACACAAATACACACATGCAATGATATACAGAAAGCACTATTTGAAATGGCGTGGAGTGGAAGAGGGTCATTTCTCATTTGGGTTTGGTGGTGGATGGGTGTTGTGGTAAAGTTATCAGCAGTTTCCCAACCTTTTCTGGATGAGGACCCACTTGCAAATATTTTTTGGCACACTTACCATAGCTGATTGTGTGACGCAGCAAACCCTTTGTCAAACCGCATAGGTTCTTCATCCAGTGTATAGGCTGGCATGCTGCAAATGAGATTCAGCCTTGAGTTGCAGATGAGTGACGGGCTACCTAACTGGCAATTAGCGTATGTTGGTTTCTCATTGGCCGGGACAGTGTGACTGTCTGGTCTGGTGTCAAGTGAAATGCATATATACTGGCATTCAGGCGTCTAATCGCGCCTCGCCCCCGTGGACCTTTGATTTCTCTCCCTCCCTCCACCGCATCCTCTGTGTCTGAGCAGAACATTAAGCTAGCCATCAGTTAGGCCTGGCTAATTGGTTCAGACACGTATGCTGCTGGGGAGAGTCTCTCTCCCTCTGTCTTGTTGCTCTTTTATGGCGTATGCTGCTGAAAGGGGTCAGAAAAGGTTAATTCCATTGCATTAACCCATTACAGATTACTAGTTAACTGTTTAAGGTTGCACTGATGACCTGGTCTAGATTGCGAGATAATTCTCCACGTTACTTAAAATGTCGGTATAATGCAGAACTTCTCTTCCAGAAGACCGTTGAAGGTAGACTAGGCTCTAATTACAATTGCACTGTTACACAAGAGACGTTCATCATTTAGACAGTGTGTTGTGCTGAAGCACATGTTTTGAAGCAGGGAACTGAAATCTACAATAATGGGTTACTGGTACCCTTAAGGTTCACTTAATTGGAGATAATTTACATTTGCATTAAAGATGATGTCCTTTTTTAGACTGCCCATAGCATCCTTTAACATCCTAGTATTTGGCTGCAGTTTCCTAATAAGGCTGTATTCTTTAAGACATTAGCAAAGAAAATGAGAGAAAGCAAGTGACTCGACCCATAGAGGATCGAGTCGAGTGACTTGATCTATAATACCGTAGCCCTCAAAGATCTTCACCACCATACCTATATTATAGGTACGATGGTGAAGATTCTTGAGGGATACAGTGTCCTTCCCAACTTACTACAGGCGATAGAGACCGTGCATGCTGGAATAAGGTCCAAGGTGGTGACCCCATACGGCAACAGAGAGGAGTTTGAAATCCCGACTGGGGTATTGCATGGGGACACCCTAGCTTTCTTCTTCATTATAGTCCCGGAATATGCACTCTGAAAAGCCATCAGTGGACGAGAGCAGGATCCTGGCTTCACTCTAACACCAAGGAAGTCGAGACGACACCCCACAGTAGTCCTGACAGATTTGGACTATGCGGAAGACGGAGAGAGCATCAGCCTGTTCTCTGACAACGTGCAACAAGCACAGGAACTCCTGACAAGAGTGGAGTCCGAGTGTGCCACGGGGTGGACCTTGGGTTAAATGCCAACATCTGACCTCTGACAGCAACAGAAGGCACTGTGCAGAAGGAAGTCAAGGACTTCAAGTACCTGGGCTCATGGGTCAACTCGACGAGCAATAAGTGAGGAAGGCACTTGCACGAAGGGCCCTGAACAGCCTGACCAGCGTATTGAACACCAACCTTCCCCGTCAAATCAAACTCAGCTGCTATATGCAACGGTAGAGTATGTTTTTCTATATGGCAGTGAATGCTGGGTGCTACACCAGAATGTTCCGTGCAGTACTTAACATCAGCAGGAGTGCACATGTTACCAACAATACCCTATATGAGGGCGAGCCAGAAAGTAGCAGCCCGAAGAATGAGACTAACAGGACACTGCCAAAGACATCAAGAACTGCCAGCCAGCAAATGGGTGCTGTGGGAACCAACACACAGGCACCGGTCAAGAGGACGTCTCAGGTTAACATATGTGGATGTATTCAAGAACGACGCAGGAGCGCAAAGTACCAACGAACTGGCCGGATGTATCGAGAACCGAGATGACTGGAAGCGTAGATGGAGGGCTCGTCTAAGGACGACCTAGAGAGAGAGAAGTGAGAGAAAGAATGAGAACGAGAGAGATATTCCATCTTAAGATCCATCACAGCCTCACTATTGAACACATTATCCAGGATTAGCCCTGCTTACGGAGAATTGGACTTTATGAATGCAATCTACCGAGGCCAAATCCCGTTTTTTTTAGCAAACAAGCCTATGAATTCACTTAGCACGGGTAATTATCGATCATTGAAGTGTGTGCTCGCAGGGTACTATATTAGGTGTGCGCTGTGAGCATTTACATATTAATAAGGGGAATGACATGATGTGCTCTGTGACGTCCATATCTCCATCCGTGACAATGGAGCAGGTTCCATTCTGCTACAGCCACAGGGCGGATCATTGGGGGCCGCTCAGTATTTCCGCACGGCTGTGCTGTATCGCAGGGACTGGTTTCTGGTAGAGTATGAATTAGCATGATAAGTGTGAGTATTTATTTAGGCAGATGTGACAGCCAGAGAAAGTTTAGTGGCTCATGTGTGACAGTAATTGGGTTATTTGAAGAGTCCATTGCATGACAATTAGAACATTCCGTGGCCAGCGCATATTATTCTCAGCCAAATTATAGTTGCAGTGTTACCGAGCATAAGGTGCAATCATGAAGGCGGAGGTTCAGATGGCTGCATTTTTCCTCTGCAAATATGTGTGCATGATCGCCATGGTCACAATAAAACAATAAAATCAGGCATTATTATTGTGGAAGGAGGAAGATTTATTTTGCAAAAAAGTGTAAGTATTTGTTAAAATGTCATTTATTATGTTCTGGACACCCCCTCTAGTTCATTAAGTATGCCTGGTTTGCCTGATGGGTGGTGATCCACCTGAAATGAAGCCGCACCCACAGCTGTTGTTGTATTATTGACTGTCAAGGTTTCACCCTCCAGGAAGAAACCCTAAATACTAAAGGAAGACATCGTTGCACATAACAACCACACCAGAAAAACTGGAGAAAAATACAAAAATCACGGCACTCCATCTTTAATTTGGTCTAAACAAAGCTCAAGGTGCAATCTGAGTGTGTGTTTATTTCATTATGTGTATACATAACATAATTGATGTGGTCAATTAAATGTGTACACAGATCATTTGATGCAGGCAAGTAGCACTCTCTCTCTCTCTCTGACAGGCACGCACGCACGCACGCACACACACACTCTCTCTCTCTCTCTCTGCCTGCCTTGGCACGAGCAAAGATTTGCCCAGTCTAAGTTATGCAGTTTGCAGGTCCACTACCCCATGTCTAAGACCGTGCCCCGCCATATAATTTCAGTGTCACACTGGCTTAGCATAAAACCCTGTGTGCCTTCGCACCAAGCAGACGATGATGGGAAGGTTGTCATGTTTGAGAGAGAAATTCAGAACTGGATGGAGAGCAGAGAGAGGGAAAAGGATAGTTTTGAGGTACACACAGAGAGAGAAAAAGAGACAGAGAGAGACTAGAGAAAGTGCCCTTGTGGGCACAGGTCTCCACCAGGATAGTGTGATGTTTGGCAAAATGTTTAGGAGTAATAAACATCACATGACTATGGAGATCATGTACCAAATATACCGATCAGTGTGAAATTAGGATAAAATGTGAATGAGTAATATTAGAAAATGTGTTTTACATATGTCGCCTCTAAAGAGCAGATGTGAAAAACTCCTGGCAAAGGTTTTTCCTTGGCCTCTAGGGAGAGTGCATACAAGGTTTTACACAGATCTGTGCAGTTATAGGTAAAAACAATAATCGGCCAGTTATAGCGCCACCATGAGGCCGAGTTGAACATTTTCAAGTGGCATTTCTTCCTCGGCCTAGTGGGAATGTGCGTGCAAGATTTCACGGAAGTCAGACAATGCGTTCATGATTTGCGGCATTTTGTTTGAATCGGAGCACTCCTGCGAACTTTGAAAGCCAATCTTAGCCAATCAGGATGGAGTATGAGAAATCAAACAAACCCGTCTTGACTATGGATGTGTACCGATATCTGTGAATTTTTGACAAAATCTAAAGGAGTAATATTAGAAAATGTGTTTTACATAGGTCGGCCTCCTGGTGGCGCTATAACAGGTGAAAACCTGTGGCATTGAGGGAGTGTGTGTGCAGAGTATGGCTGCGATCAAGCCAACGGTGCCAGAGATTAGCTGTCCACAGATGGACACACACACACACACGGACGGAGGGCAAATCATAGTCTCTCAAGAGACAATAATTGCGCATGCATATTGACCGATGTATGGCTTGTTGTGGTTTTGAGAGGGACCCACAGCCTTATATGGCCCACACTTACAGTATGTGTGAGACCAGCCCCACAGCAAATGGAGAAATGAAATGACATGCTGAAAATCAATCCCATCAGACAGCGGTGGCTGCCATGTCATTTCAAATGAAGATAACATATAGGATAAGGCCTTCTTCTGTCACCCTGCCCTGTTTTTCCTCTCCCTTTTAGGCTGTAAAGATAGTGCATATATACTTCCATAAGGTAGTGAACTATATGTAAGAGGACATGTCATTATTCATGACTACATTTGTGTGGCTGAAGAGCTGGCATGCTTTAAGTACAGAAATAAGGTTAAAGCTGCTGTTTTTGACCGACTGTAAGAACTGAATCAATTGTAAACTGCATTGGACATGAGCCACTGTTTCTCCTTTCTTTGTATTTTTTGTTTTCTTCCTCTTCCTTTGTAAACTGGATTGGACAGAGCCACTGCTTCTCTTTTCTCTCTGTATTTCTCTTTTGTATTTTTAGTTTTCTTCCTCTTTCTACCTATCTCCCTCTTTCAGATGATGTAGTGTTATGTGTGGTCTAATAAACCATAGTGCCAAGCCTTGATCTCATTGTGAGGGTAAATAAAATCCATGTGCGTGCGAGAAAGCACGCACGCACGCGCACGCACACACACACACACACACACACACACACACACACAGACACAGACACAGACACAGACACAGACACACACACACTGATGAGCAGTAGAGGTATAGCCCACATTGCGGCGTTGCTGATAAAAGCAGCCACATCTATCAACATGAATATCTCCCTCAGCAGAGCTGCTGAACGCGGGACACCAAATGATTACTGCACTTTATTTAAATGTTAATGTATGTTTGACAGATTAACACTGCAATAGGTGTTCTCTGCAGTGTGTTCTATAGACTTGGCTTTGGGTCGCGATATTTCGGTTATTAGAATTCACTGTACAGCAGTGGCTGCCGTTTCTGTGTGACAGGACGTGATGACTGTGGAATTAGCCTACTCAACAATAAAGTTACTTTTAGTTTATTATTCCCCATGACAGTCCCTGGCCTGCACTGAGCTGATCCTAGTGGCAATGACATATTGAAAGCTCCTTTAAATAATTGGAATGATAGATGTACCTATCAGCTATCATAACTATATACATATGGCCTGACCATACCTGATTTTCATTATGCATTTTTTGGTCAAAGTTGATCCAGGGCGTCTTACTGGTAGTGTGTGCGTGCGTGCGTGCACTCGCAACAGAAATAGAAGTGACAAACATTCCATAGTTGATGTAGATTTGTATATATTATTTTCTTCAGACAGGAACAGCAGGGTGAAGATCCACACCCGAGCCTATCACTGTTTACAGGTATATTTTTAGATGAAATGCACCATTCTTTCAGCAGCAGTGCACAAATGAGCCTCGCAGAGAGTGAAACCGTGGCTATTATGGCAGCACGACATCTCAGACATCTCGGAGTGAGCATGGTAGTTGGCATACCGTCGTCTCTTGCATCTTCTGCCACACATACATGCACAGCGACGGGAAATGACTGTCACGCTTCACAGATGAACAGGCATGGGGATGGGGTGTAGGAGAGGAAGGGGAGGATGAATCAGAACTCCCCAGGGAAGGAGTCGTCAGTATGGCTCTAGGGGACTTTGGCAGGAGCATGTATTGTACAGAATGTTCTGTACAAAATTGTATGAAAATTGTATGAAATTGTATCTGGATTAAGACATAAATTCAAGTAGAGAAGAAAACAGGAGAATCGAGAAAAGTAGGGAAGGACAAATGGTCGACGAAGAAAAAGTGAAGAATATAACTTAGGTGTACAAGTTGGTAGTGCTGCATAGTTTTGTGTTGTTATGCCAATTGATTGATTGATGTTTTTTTTAAAGAGTGCTGCATATACATGACCATGTATTTATAGATCTTTTCATGAGAGCTTATTTGAGATGAGAGCTTATTTCCATTTTGGTCCATGTGTTTGGGGGGTGTAGCAGGACCCCCGCCTGTAGGAGGCCCGTAGCAACAAGGATTGTCCCAGAGAACAGAAGCTGATGGAAAGGTGATCCACTGTTTGTGGCCATACCTGGTGCGAATTAGATGAATTAAGTTTTGCAATTTTTGTTTCGTTTCGTTCTATATTCAGCAGCAACAAGGTTGCTCATCCGTACGATCCCTTATCAAAATTTGCCAGTTTGACAATGTCCTAGCAGTGCATAAAAACAACAACACCATTTTCAATAGGTTGTTGACTAAATAGGGACCCGGACATTGAGCGCTTTGCTGGCCCCAAAAAAGATTGAGAACCACTCGGCTAAGCCGTGTGCACCGTGTGTGTGTGTGTGTGGATTCAATCCCCCTAGAGACCCTGTGGTGGTGGACATAGACTTTATACCCCTGCTCCCCGAGTATCCATCATTTTGCATCTTTCTGCAGCGGTTAGGGGATGGTCTCTGTGGAGATGGGGAGGGGAAGGTCACCAGAGACTGTCCGTGGCTCAACTAAATGTCAGTCGGGTTGTGACGAGAATTGCAGCCACGGACGTGTCCTTTGTTTGCTGTCACTCCGATGTGACGCGCACAGATCACAATCTCGTTTACTCATCGACCCATGTGAGCCTTGCGGTGTGTGCTTGTGCACGTGCGTTTGTGTGTGTATGTGTATGTGTGAGCGAGCGAGCGAGCGTGTCTTTATGTATTATAGGAATGCTTTTTCTTATAGTATCCACAGGCCTTTTCTAGTCTTGGATAAACAGAAATAAAGCATCCATTCTGACTGCTGTGGGTCACTGTGTGTTGTGAGGCAAAAGCCTCAGGATTCAGGACACGCCATGCTGGAGAAAGCATGCATGACATGAAGAGGACATGTTGGTCACACGGCACCTCGTATGTGGATCACCCTGCTCTGTTTTACATCACATGCATGTTTTAAATTCCCTGTGCATTGTTTCACACACACATTCTCACACGGGCATAAACATTTACATAGACATGCACAGCACCACAAACACATACACACACACACACAACAGGCCGCGACACGAGAGGCTGCAGAGATTTGATGGAGGACAAGGACATTATGCTAACCTCGTGCCATGACTGCATATGTCACCCCCCAACACCAACACGCACACACACACAAGCACACGCACACGCACATGCACACGGTGTCAAACTGTCAAGCATCAGCCCTGTTATTGACTGCGAATAAAGGGTCAGACAATCTCCATATGCACATTATCCTTGGCTGTAGTGTGTGGACACTTGTACAGTATGTGTTGGAACCTGCATTCCCTTGTGTGCGTGTGTGTGAGTGCGTGCGTGCGAGATACTTTGATGTATGTGTTTGCACCTGCATGTATTTTTCATTGCCTTAACGTCAAGTCTCCTTATTAATGTATTCCCTTTGCTATGCCTGTGGAACGGTGCCCCCCTCTGAGCAGTAAGGTAAATACAGCCTCTCTCTCAGGTTATTGGGTCTTTTCTCTCAGCCACTGACACTCTGTTTGATCTATTCTAGCCCCCTGCACTACACCAGTCTCCATACTGTCAGCCAACGCAGGCCATCTGCCCCTCCCTTCCAAGCAACCTGGCCAGCACTCCAAGTGGCCTAGCTACACTCCCTGGCATCTAAGTAGACCTCCCTCTTATTTATCCCTATATCTTAGTGCTTATCTTGGTGTTATTGTATCTTATCCAGGTGTATCTTGTTTACTGTTCGCTATACCAAGTGTGTTATTCAGTATATCATTTTAGACAGATGCTATTGATGTGTGCAGCATGCTCTCCTATAGTTACTTTGTAGTATTTGATTGTTTTTTTCTTTTGGCAGTCTATTCATTTGAGCGCTTGGACAGAGATAGAGAAAGCGTGGTGTAGAAGGATAAAGGGAGGTGGATGGATGATTGGAGGGAATCCAGGGATTATTATGAAAATTTGGCAGAGGACGGAAATGAAGAGCCTAAACTCTGGAGACAGATTGACTGTCTGGACTGGACTGTAGACCTATTTACATACTTGCATGTACTGTAATCATGAGCATTATTCTTGTGATTTGTTTTTACACAGTAGTAGTAATGTTATTACCTGGATGCAAGTCTCATGTTGAGAAAGTTAATAAACAGGGTTCACAAATTCATATCAAAAGGCAAAGAGCAATCAGCTATTATCCTATCCGTCAATCACCACTTTTCATCAACTGATTTGTGAACCAGTGTTATCATACAGTAAACTAAAACTAACAAAAACTTAAAAAGCGGATAATTGTTACATTAACTGAAATGAAATACAAATACATTATGTAAAACTGACTAAAACGAAAATGAATTAGAATGAGAATGAAATAGACAGTGCATGTGCATTAAATCTTTACAAGCATTGAATGGTACAAACTTTTTTCATGTCAAAGGAGTCGGACCCCCAGACCAATATATGCTTTTGGCCAAGGAACCCCATCTGAAATGATTTTATGACAGGTCTATAGAAGATTTGGGAGCTTGATTGGGCTTGTAGATTGGCTTCTTTTGAATAGCCAAAAAATAAAATAGTGTTGAAGGGGTTAAACCGATTGTAATGCTTAGAATTTACAATTTACAATGTAGGCATTTAGCAGACGCTCTTAATCCAGAGAGTATTTAATGTAAGCATGAACAAAAGAAAATACATCATAAAACATACAGAGTATTTAATGTGAATCATACATACAGTAAGCTAAGAACGTAACTGTAGAAGATCTATATTTTGGGAGCGAATCTGCAGTTCTGATTGCAATGGGAAGTGCATTCCATAGTTTTGAGGCCAGAAGGGAGAAGAGTTTGGGGCGTGTGGAGCGTTGTCCAGGCGTTTTTAGCGAGGGTACTTCCAGCTTCCCTGCGTCGACTGATCTGATGCTCGGGAGGGTATGTACTATGTAGGGTCCGATCAGACTTGCAAGATATGGCGGTGCCATACCTCTGGTTGCTTTGAATGCAGCATCAGAGTTTTTTACTCGCGGGCAGCGACCGGGAGCCAATGGAGGGAACGGAGAAGGGGAGTGACGTGAGAATTTTGTCTGGTTAAAGAACAAGCGAGCTGTGGCATTTTG
>OOFJ01140024.1:0-17306 GCA_900323375.1 Benthosema glaciale
GTACACAACATGCAGTCATTAGGCAACCCATCTGCTCAACGCTTGCATGCTAAGCCGTAATTTGCAGACTTTGGTGTGTGTGCACGAGTGTGTGTGTGTGTGTGTGTGTGTGCGTGCGTGCGTGTGACTGAGGTTGTGTGTCTGTGTGTCTTAGGCTGTATTATCTGGATGTCATCATAACCACAGAAATCAGGGCCTGATGGTATCTCCCCGACATCCCCCGCTCCTATCCCAGCTGAAGACACGAGAACCAAAGGACGCCTTTGACCACACACACACACACACGTTGCAACCCACACACACACACGCGCGCGCGCATGAACACACGTACACAGCACCACACATGCACAATTTTGTAGGTAAACATCTCCAGATTGGTGATGCAGGGTGGAATTCCCAAAATTGTGGGAAATGTGCCCATTTGTAAGACCTCTTCTCCATCGACTCCTAACGTCTAACAGATTGTAAAACTCAGCATTTCTATATTAGATTACTCTGTTCAAGTACTTGACCTATGTATTTTGCAGGGCACGAAGGAATTAAGTAAAAAACAAACAAAAAATGTGATTACACAATAAACACAATATGGTTAGCGTGCCTCGGACTGAGAGAGATTTTGCCACAAGAATTCCTTTCCGATTAATTCAGAGAGCGCTGCACACATACAGAGTTGTGGACTGTTGCTTCTGTGTAAATATGTGGTCTTGCGAATTCAGCACACAACAGACGGTTTACATGAAGACAACGGCGTGAAAGTTATGGACGGTTTTGTACTGTACCGCACTGTCTGTGTTGTATGTTACTCATTAAGCCTCCAGGTTTGAGCTATTTCTGGGAGAAACGCTTCGAAGTGTTCGCTCTTCACTGGTGTAGGAGACTATACAATCACATTTTGGCAGACGGCCAGCCTCTACTGTAATCGAAGCCAAACCTGAGCCATATGCCTCATCTAAATCACTAATAGATGGTAATGCATGTAATAACATTTGTTTTATCATACTGCCCCCCACATACGTTTTGAAATATTTTGGCAACCACATAAAGATGTCTGCACGCGAATTGTCATCCGATGCAGCAGTGGGTCCAGCCTGTGGAACTCTAGTCCCAGACTATAGTAGCCATAGATACACGGTCTCGTGTATCTCCCCATTGTGTTCGTTTCAGACAGGTCAACTTCTATAGAGCATCGCAGTGACGTCAGAGGCTCCGTTCCAGAAGTAAAATCCCCATTCATTTTCCTCATAGACTTTCAAAAAGTATTTATTAAAAGACGATTACGCTGCGGACAAAGCTAACTCGGATCGGGACAAATCATGACAATAAACACAATGTTTTGGGCCAATCAAATGATTTTTAAGAAGAAAAACGAAACAAAAAGTGTTGTATCCTGCAGTTTTTTTCTTCTTTCTAATGATTTGATCGGCCCAAAATATTGTGTTTGTTGTCATGATTTGTCACGATCCGAGTTGGCTTTGTCCGCGGCGTAATCATGTTTATATAAATCATTTTAGAAATGTCTTATGAGAAAAATGAACGGGGATTTCACTTCCGGAACGGGCGTAGGGGGCGGGACTGCAATGCTCTATAGGACCAGTTTCACGCTGAACTCAAACGCTAGTTTCAGGACAACCAGAGTGTTACTTCCAACTTCCAAGCCAACCTTAAGCACTAATTCCAGGCCTGGACTGGACTGTAGCACTAGTCCAGGTCGACACCTAACTCTAGTTCCAGGCCACCTCTCATATAGCCCTAGTTCCAGGCCAGATCCATCCCTGTTCCAGGCCAACTCCTAACCCTAGTTCCAGGCCACTATAGCCCTAGTTCCAGGCCAGATCCTAGCCCTGTTCCAGGCCAACTTTGAGTCCTAACCCTATGTAGCATTTCGCGAGAAGCAGGGATTGAACCCGGGCCTCCCATTCGCCAGTCCAACGCGCAACCCGTCGTGCCAATAGGGCTGAGCCCGATTGGCAGGGCTGTTGCAGGCTGGTTATTGGCTGGGGGCTACAATCACCCCCCCCAGTCTTTGAAGCGCGTCCTTGCGCTTCTCACTTCACACCGTGGACCGCCACACACAATGTCCCTCATGTCCCTCACGCGAGGATATCACGCTCCACGTCCTGCCGACTACGCCAGATTGTAGCATTTCGCGAGAAGCGGGGATTGAATTTGAACCTGGGCCTCCCACTCGCCAGTCCAACGCGCAACCCGTCGTGCCAATAAGGCTGAGCCCGATTGGCAGAGCTTTTGCGGGCTGGTTATTGGCTGGGGGCTACACCTAGTTCCAGGCAGCCAGCCTGGAGCTCTACTTCCAAGTGACTCCTAATGCTAGTTCCGAGACGGCACAGAGCACTAGTTCTAGGATGACCACTACTTCCAGCCCACACTAGTGACTAATTCCAGGCCAGATACAGCTTTTCAACAGCCACCAAGCTCCTGTGCTTTGCCTCTAGTGTCCTTCGCCCAGCACCATCAGGCTCAGACTGAGATGGGACCACAAGAACAGAGAGGGTCTGGTTAACACGGCTACGCCGAGCTGCTGTTTGTCCTGCACATTACCCTCCTTACTGGTTGTCTGACTGCTGTTAAACCACACCGTCATCTGTAGGAGTTTAAACATGGGCTGCCTGCACCGAGGAATGGGAACGCCATGAAAGCAATGTGGTTCTGATCATGGCTCTTGTTGTTAAATGTCTCTGTTTACAGTGCTCCGTGAAGACTGAAATGATTTCTGCGAGTTAATATTTGCTTAACTTGCAGCAGTGGAATGAGTGTTGACTCCTGTGAGTCGCCTCGTCGGGATGGATCCCAGTGCCATTCTGCGATTCTGTTAACCGCTGACTTCACTAGAGCGTCAAGTCTGGAGAAACGGAGAATCACTGTAGATATCAATCTCAATGGATGTTGTGAAATGTGGTCAAGGCTTGGACACAATACAGTACACATGAACCAATCCAAAAGCATGTGGGTATCAGTAAAGAGACACACGCACGCACATGTACACATGCACACGCTCATGCGTACAACCCCCCCCCCCCACACACACACACACACACACACACACACACACACACACACAGGCAGGCAGGCAGGCACGCACGCACACAAATGGGCCAGTGACTGTGGCTGTCTATCCATACTATGATGGGGATGCTTCCCTCCCATTTAAATGCCCCTGTGCCTTTCCCAGAACTGCACTTTTGTTGTCATTAAACTTTCAAACCACTTAGAGATAGATAAGGTACATCAAAGAACTCTATGCGAGGACCTTGGTCCCATGCAATGGAAAGTTACTATTTGTGACCCAGTCCTCAGTGGAAAATCTCATATGCTATGGTGGTGATGTAAACAAAGTAGATCCTAATGGATGAGTGTTAGGGCTTCTCGTTGATCCACAAGATGCTCCTATAGACTCTTTGTTTCAGCCCATCCATACAGAGGAGCCACTGAGGCCAGACAAAAGGTCAGACATGCATGCAAGTGACATCGGGCTGTCTATCAGCGCCTTTCAGTGAACCTGGTGGCATACAGCATACAGTACATGTAGCCATTACAGCAGTCACACATCACATTGCACTTCTGGCCGGCACACCGAAAAGAATATTGTTTTTTTTTTCTCCTCATCTTACACTGACACTCTGAGTGTCAAAATGTTGTGTTGTTCTCATCGTGTACAGTAGGGTGGATCTAGTACAGGTGTCTCAAAGCCCAGTGCGGTTTCTTTATGGCAGTGTTAAACAAGGAAGAACAAGGAGAAGACAGGGGACAAACAAAATCAAAGAAAAAACTAACCATATAGGAAGAATAACTGCAGTAACTGCAGTACTTGATCACTCTTTTTTGCAACTCAAGCAGCTACTATCAGAAAACCTTCATGGATTTGCTACATTTTTGTGTCAGGTTTAATGTATTCTTAATTTATACTCTGTTTTATGATGCTAGCGGATCTACAGTACAAGCTCACAGTGAAATACATCACCGCAAGAGCGTTTAATGACCAACAATAAATTGGGCTTTAGAGTGAGACGGAAAAAGACTCTTCTTACATGTACAGCAAATCTGCACAGAATGTGGAGAGAGACTCCAGAAATAAGCACAGCATGTGGTGCTAAATTGACAGTATATTAAATTTTCAGAAGCAACCGACACATGCGTGTCAAAAGTTATGTGCCAAAGGTTTGCTCCACCTTTGACAGTGCTTTCATGACCACAGCTCCACTGAGCTTGACTGTCAACTAAAGACATAAATCACTCTGCTTTCGCTGACAGTTTGGCAACGTTAGCGACAAGGCAAGCTCCCTCGCGGGATGCGATACACCGCTCCAAAAACACACTGTATGCACACCATCACGTCTGACAGCAGATAGGATAATGTATCAGATTTAATGTCGAATTGGCCCATGTTCAATCAGTTCGTATGTCTAGTCATGCATATAGGCCATGGCTATCCTGTTGCTTTGTGTGAATGCTAAGTTGAAAACCACTGCAGTGCTGGCATAGCCTCAGCACTGGCATGTGAACTATGTAAGGGTACCTAAATATACCCTGTCTCCTGGCTTGATTTTCTAAACCATGGCAGGGATGAGTGCACCAGAAGAGATAGTGGACGAGAAGAGAGAAGAAAAGAAGGAATTAGACAGAAGAAAGTCAAAAAAATAATAATCTTATAATAATCCCGAAGGATATTTGTCTTCACAGTCTGTTCAAACACCCACATCAAAAACAACACATAGCACATAACACCAAGACAATTCAAAAACATGAGGTCCCTACGTATACAGAATCACCCTATCGGCAGGGCAGTTTGCTTAATGCCGCGATGGCTGAGGGGACAAACCCCCTCCTACTAAAACGGACCTTTTTCCATGGCAAGGTTCTGTATCTGTGTCCAGATGGCATGAGGTTAAAAAAAAGAGATACAGACAGAGCAATATAGTAATAATACTGAAACGTTTGTTTCTGTTAGGCATGGACAGCATGGTGTGGAAACATGCAACAGTACAACCGAGCAGGTTGAATAATGTGCTAAAATGCACATGAAGGGTCGTCATTTGAACAATGGCATTGTGGCATGTGGGCTGTGACCTGCCTCTGCTTTTATTTTCAATGACAAAATTGAGCAAAGGCACACAGCAGAGCACGGCACTGTGACTCTTTTAGTTGTTTCAGCATCAGGGAGGAATCACAACAGTGAATGGGATAGGGTTGGTCTCCTGTTCTGTGATGCATGCTATGCTTAAAAGCTTTTGTCTCTAGCTGAACATAATAGTAGACATCCTACTATAAATGCACCACGTGCGTGCCTGCGTGCGTGCGTGCGTGTACACGTGTAGTACTGTACATCTGTCATCTGCAATCCACGTAACTCGAGAACTGGTTGCCCTGCCGACTTCAAATTTGCCACACATGTTCTACACCACAGTAGCATCGAGTTGGTCGGATACACAGTTGTCCAGACCCACCACAAAAGGCTCTGGTCAGGCTCTGCCAATGAACCCAATGAGCCCAAGTCCCCTCACCTGTAGATTCCATGACATCACATTGAGATTAGGCAACACACTTCATAGTTGGGCATGCCTGACACAGAACTCCATATACTGTATAGGAATAAATGGACACAGAGAGACATATACAGAAATCTCCATATGGGCATGAGAGGGACGCAGACAGATGGATGGAACGGGTACTCTGACATGGGCTCTACTGCCGGGCAGGTGAGGCTTAATAGGGTACAACAGAAGTGGCAAACAGTTGGATGAATAATTATAAGAACTACATTTGGAGAAAAAAGGGAGACAATAAATAACTACTCTAAATGTACATAGAGACACACACGGCCACTGTGGGAAGTCAAGAGCAAAGGAGGACACCCTGGCCCACCAGTCCACCAGGGGTATTGCAGCTGTCCGTACTAAATCAGACATGTAGACTTAGGGACAGACAGACAGACACACATAGCTGTTCATTGGAGACGGTGTGCACCGCTCAAAAACACTGTAGGCTTCTGGGCTCTAGAGCTACACTGCTTCATTAAGCTCCCTTTGACCTTTGACCTCCACACCACTGGGAAACCCAATCCTAGATGAGCCTCTGTTGAAGCCACCTGGACTGGAACCTGCTTCTCCTGCATGACAAATCAAGCATCTGCTGCTCAGCTGAAGGGGATCCTCCTTGGCAAAGAGCAGTGGTGGAAAAGGTATACTGACATTTTTATTAAGTAAAAGTATCAATTCTGCAATGTAGAAGTAGTAATACTCTGTCACAAGTAAAAGTCAGGAAATTCAAAATGAACTTGAGTAAAAGTACAAAGGTGTATTGGTATCAAAATGTACTTATAGTACCAAAAGTAGAAAGTACTCGGTCACTAAAGTTTTCTAATGTATAAAAATCACTTGAAAGTAGCAGATCGGCTATTTTCAAACAGGATATAGGTATATTAAGTATATAGGCACGTGGGGAAATACCCCCCTAAATGCCCTCACTGCTCCAACAAACATGATGGAAAACAATTAAATGGCTTTATTGGCTTATATTTAAAACTATTTGAAACACTAATAAAGTTTGTTCTTAAGTGTTTTATGTAAAGCGCTTTGGGCACTTAGAAAAGCACTATATACATTTGAGCTATTATTATTATTATTATTATGAATATTATTATTACAATCACCCCACAAAACCAACAGGTGTGCACCGCTCAAAAACACTGTAGGCTTCTGGGCATCATCCAAAAAATAAAAAGCTCAGTCAGACCACTCTTCACACCTAGGGGGATCCCCCACACCATTCGCCTCTGAGATGTGGTGGAGTAAATCGTAAATGTACAGAAAATTGGAAATAATCCAGGAAAGTAGAAATACCTCAGAGTTGTACTTAAATACCGGTACAGTACTTGAGTAGATTTACTCAAGTTACTTTAAAGTGGTAGGCTTCTGGGCATCAGGCATAGGCCTACAGTAGGGAATCAGCAGACTTCTGCTATGCACTCACAGTGCATAGCATCTGAACACTGACCAAGCAATGAGCCACCCACAGTTCATATTTACCTGAGACAAACGTTTTCAGATCTTCAAATCTGGATGCTTAATGTTCTCTGTGAAGTTGGGGTTAGAAGCTCTCTTTGAAATTGTATTTTTACATATATTTTCTAGGTTATCATTTACTAGAGTAGATGACCATAACCTGACCACAAATGTTGAGTAACAGGACCACAGCCTACCCAACATCATTTCAGTCTATGCCTATACCCAAGTTTAGAATGACAAAGGCTGACTGACAACTTCTGTCTATACACACATACTTTCCAGATACCCAAACACACACAAACCCAACCTCCAACCCCCCACCACACACCCCACTCAAAGCACATACCACACACATACTGTACCACATTGTGCTAGCGTGCGATGCAGAGAGGGTGCGTGTGGACTTGGCTGTAGCATGAGTTTCAGCTCTTGGAGTGGTGATTTGATGAGCAATAACAGCCCCACTAGACAAAAGCTGTTGTATAAAATCAAGACACGCTTCTATGTACCTTGTAAAAACAAAAGAGAAAAGCAATAAGCAAATAAAATGTCTAGTCACGCATCGCACACAGCTTGAGGAGTACAGAGTGCTTGCGATGACCTCAGGGGTAAATTGTATGAGGTCAATGATGTGCGTGGCTTTTTGCAAAAGTGTATGTTTGGCACACATGAGCGCGATTACCGCAGATGTGCATGGTATAATGTTTACATGCAGTACATTTTGGTATGCATGTCTGCGTGCATGTAAGTATAATGATCTTGTTGGCACGGGAACGCAGAGTTAGGGCCCTTTCCGTGAGTTCTTTTGTGGTGACGGCCATTTAGGAAAAGCGTAAAAGCAAGCAGCCTGCTGAGAGAGAAAGGTGCACAGGCCTTCTCTGCCAGATGCCACGCTGGAGGTGCATTAAAGCCTCCGCTCATGTTTAAGGAACTGTCAGAAACAAGATTACATTAATTCTATTACGGCCGTTCAGGGTACCCCATAAAACAGTTTTTGGCAACCAAAAATTAAACGGCTGATAAAACCCATTGTATACATTAATGCCAGTGTGGGACTATTAACCAGTGTAAGCCTACAAGTTTTATCAAATGAATTGTCAGAGATTGTTTGAGAAGAGAAGGCCTGCTGTGAGATGTTTATAAAGCTTCTCACTAAATAAGGACACTGAGAAATAGTCAACACTGAGAAATAGTTGAGTTTATCAGACCTCCCTGAGTAGGTTTGATAAATGAAAAGGTTTTTGGAGCAGAATCAGGTCCTGAGGTGGACTGGTGGGGCAGGCTGTCCTCCTTTGCTCTTCACTTCCCACAGTGCTTTCCCACCAAGGTTATTACAGTTTTTATTTTTCTATTTCTATTTTGTTTTGACCTCATATTTTCAAATTCAGTTCAGGTTAATTGATCCGTTTTTAATGCAGTTTAACTAGTTTAGTTAGGTTTTTATTTTATAAAAAGGCTTAGTTTTATTTATTTTTATAGTAAAATAGCAGATCTATAAGCTCAGAAACGTATTCTCACATTTCCTTGGATACTGACAAAGATGAAATCTAAGGACATTTTTCTATATGATATTATTTAGTTTTAATTATTTTGTAAACACACATACAGTTTCAGTTAATACTTTGTTTTATATATATATAAAAAGCCTGTTTTTTATCTTTATTTCGGTTCTGTTATCTTGCCCTGCTTCCCACCACCACTTGCCTGATAGATGTGCTATCTTTTGAGTGTCTGATTATGTGTTGACAGTGGCTCAGTCTGTAGTGATAACACTAAGTGCACAAGCGTGATGCCCTTTAATTTGAGGAACACCTGTGCAGGTGTTGTGATGACACAAAAGCAAATCCTTGTCCCATATTCACAGCTCTACTCTACTATAGCTGAGTGCTCATGTTGATGCAAACCCAATACATATGACGGAAATGCTGACAGACATCACACATGTTAGATTTTAATGTACCGTATTTTAGCATGTGCACACACATTCACAGTATTCTTCTTATCATTTTGTTAATTTAACTGTCTACTAAAAGAGAGCTGAGCCAGAAGGCAAAGCTCTCTGTCTACCGAGCAGTCTTCGAACCTACCTATGGTCATAATGTGTGGGTCATGATTGACCGAAGGAATGAGGTTGCTGTGTAAGCAGTTGAGTTGGCTATGTTACACATATACTAAAATTGGAAAGAATAAGGTTGCGAATACAAGCAAGCAGTTTTCTCTGACTGGTGGCTGGCATAGCCCTTAGAGATAGATAGGGTGAGAAGTTCAGCCACACGAGAGAGACTCAGAGTAGACCCACTGTTTCTTTGCTTGGAAAGGAGACAGTTTACAGTAGGTGCTTTGTGCATCTAGTAAGGATGCCTTCCGAGCGTCTCCCTATAGCGAGGACCTCGCAGCATGTCCCACTGGGAGTGGGAGGAGACCCCCGGTCAGACCACGCAAGGACCAGATGGGGGGAGGGGGGGATTACATCTCCAAACCGGCGTCGGAAATCGGAATGCCTCTGGAACCCCCAGGAGGAAGTTGCTAATGCTGCTCTGGAGAGGGAAGTCTGGAGCTCTCTGCTGGGACTGTTGCCCCGCGACCCGACTCCGGATAAGCGGTTGGGATGGATGGATGGATGGATGGATGGATGGATGGATGGATGGATGGATGGATGGATGGATGGATGGATGGATGGATGGAATATTCATTACAGTATACAGATGTCTGCTGACCTTCCACTTGACTAAATATAACGCCTTGAACTCTGGGTTAAACGTTCAAAAAAGTTGAATAGAGGTCAAATTAATTTATTACAGGTGTATAATAGATTATGTGACTCATGTCTGTGTAGGCTACCATTACACTACAGCATATCACAGTGCGGCGGTGGCTCAGGGGTAAAGTGCCTGGATGGCAACCGCAAGGTTGCCGGTTCGACCCCGGGCTCCCCCAGAGTTAGTGTCGATGTGTCCTTGAGCAAGACACTTAACCCCTAATTGCTCCTGATGTGCTAGTAGGTGCCTTGCATGGTTTCCACTGCCATCAGTGTGTGAATGGGTGAATGTAATGCACAATCTATGTAAAGCGCCTTGGATAAAGGCGCTATATAAATGCACCATTTATTTATTTTATTTATTTACTCTGCTGTCTTAATACACACATTAAATGATATATTCAACGACGAATGCTCTTGTGACATTGATATACTCTTAATTGCTAAAATACTGATCTGTGACACACAAACACATACACTGTACACAAACAAGAACATGGGTTATTAATAATGACATTTGTAGTTACTATGTTATCAATCAATCTTTGAGTACCTAAGTTCCCTCTTCCTTGGAGTTGGATTCACTGCTGGATATTATAAATATTATGGCCAAACTGACTGCACAAGATAAGGAGTTTAAGTGTTATTACCCAGACTCATCTGGGGTTTCGCAATAACATTATGACACATCGTCTTAATGTGATTGTGTAATTTCAAATCAGTCTACAAAGAAATGCGAAACCCGTCACAGGGCCTGATGTGGAATGAGGACATTAGACCCCGTGGAGTGAGTACGAGAGGTTGGAGAGATGTGTGATGTTGCCAATGTCCCCCCCACCCCCTTCTCCCTCTTGGAGTGGCAGCCAAGGCTGTTAAAAAGGCAGTCACGGAACAACACAACTATAACACGAACCTGATACACAGAGCCATGACTGAAATCACAAATATACCGGTGGGGCTATTATCACGCTATATCTGTGATTAAAAACTGTAGCTATATTTGAAGTTCGGTTGCTAAGAGAGAAAAAGTCCTTGCCAAATTTTGATTTTGCTCATTTACGTACGTCTGACCTGTTGACATTCCTGTGAACAAATTCTTAAACTGCAATAAAATGCGCCTTTTATGGTAATGCACTAGTGTGTGTGTGTGTGTGTGTGTGTGTGTGTGTGTGTGTGTGTGTGTGTGTGTGTGTGTGTGTGTGTGTGTGTGTGTGTGTGTGTATGCAATATATTCATAATCAAATAAATAATAAATATGCATATTTCATCTCCCACAAGCAGATGGGATAGTTGGACACCCAAATAGACAGATGTGTTTCCTTTGTAAATTATTTTATGGATCATCATTGGCCCCAAGGTTTCAGTAAGTTCCATTAGAGCAGACCACATAGTTATTATTATATATGTTTAAAATAATAGGCTAATAAGGCAGTGCACTTCTTTAGATTTACAAGAAATATTGTATGTGATATTGGCCTCTCTGGCCACAGCAGGTAAATCAATCTTTATTTATTTATTTTTTTGCGGCTATCTAAAGACTAGACTAGATCAGTGGTTCGCAAACTTTTTCATGTCAAGGACCCCCAAAATGACAGTCATTAGCCTGCCATGGACCCCCATTAGAAAAAATATGCCAGGGACCCCCAGAGAAGATTTTTACAGCTCCCCCCGCAAGTTTGATTTGCAACAAACGTGTACAAATAACGGGTCCATTTGGTTCCATTTGTACACTTATCATTTAGCTGGGGACCCCCCTGGAACTCCTTCAAGGACCCCTAGGCGGTCCCCGGACCCCACTTTGGGAACCACTGGACTACTAGACTACTAGATGGCTGCAGGTGTATTTCGTTATTTTAACTGATGCTATCAAACAGTGCCATCTATGGGCAAAACAGTGTCATTGTAACTCGCTCCTCCACACTGTGGTCCCCACCTCCACCACACACACACACATCAGTGAGTCTAGCAGCAGTAGCACAACATTAGTCTAGGCTGGTGAGTGACTTCTCCTAGGCTAGGCTGCAGCTTGGGTACTAGGTAGGAAGCAAGGAGGCTCAGAACCATCGAGATGTCTGACATGGAAGATGATTTTATGTGCGACGATGAAGAGGACTATGATCTGGTAACAATAATTGCACTATTATAGCTCGGCTGGGCTTCTTTATTTTGTTCGCTTTAATACTAGGCAGAAGGAGTGCTGTCTCACAGGTCGCTGCTAGGTAGCATGCAAGCTAATGTGTGCTAGCTAGCTCGCTAACGGTAGATGGTGAAGGTAGAAGGGCACCTAACGTGTGTCTGGAGATAGTACTAGCGTGCTAAACCCGTCAGTAGGATTTATGCTGCAGAGCAGCCGGGATAGTTCACATGCTGGATGTTTTGTTCATATTGGGAAATATTACTACTAAGCATGCTCGTTTGCTAACTGGGCTAGGCTAGGCCTATAGCTGTGTGTGTTGTTTATGGGCAACATACATACTAGCCGGCTAATGGTAGCTGGCAAGTTCAACACCCACTGAGCATGATGTTCGCAGATGTCAACTTGTCAAGGAAACTGACCGTAGCGTTATACGTGTGTGTGTGTGTGTGTGTGTGTGTGTGTGTGTGTGTGTGTGTGTGTGTGTGTGTGTGTGTGTGTGTGTGTTCCCTTTTTTACCACATTTATGATGATTTCTGTGCCTCAATCAACCTCATCATTGGCCCCAAGGTTTCAGTAAGTTCCATGAGCAGACGACATAGTTATTATATATATGTTAACATGTAGTACAAATAATAGACTAATAAGACACTTCTTTAGATTTATAAGAAATATTGTATGTGATATTGGCCTCTCTGGCCACAGCAGGTAAATCAATCTTTCTTTATTTGTTTTTTTGCGGCTATCTAAAGACTTCTGACTAGATCAGGGGGTCGCAAACGTTTTCATGTCAAGGACCCCCAAAATGACAGTCATTAGCCTGCCATGGACCATTGGACCCCCATTAGAAAAAATATGCCAGGGACCCCCAGAGAAAATTTTTACAGCTCTAGCAGTGATTTTCAACTATTTTTACTTCAAGCACCCCCCCCCAGTTTGATATGCACAATACAGTACAACAAAAGTGTACAAATAACGGGGTCCATTTGGTTCCATTTGTACAAGTACACGTATATTTAGAGAGGTACAAATATACACTTCCTATCTAGCCAAAAGCAGGAAATCATCATAAATGAGGTAAAAAGGGAACACACACACACACAGGGTCCATTTGGTTCCAAACTATTATTTAGCTGGGGACCCCCTGGAACTCCTTCAAGGACCCCTGGGCGGCCCCCGGACCCCCGTTATACGTGTGTGTGTGTGTATGTGTGTGTGTGTGTGTGTGTGTTCCCTTTTTACCTCATTTATGATGATTTCCTGCTTTTGGCTAGATAGGAAGTGTATATTTGTACCTCTAAATGTTGTTATGAATTGAACAAAAAGGTGGACCCTCTTGTAAATAAGTGTAATAATGCTTTTTTGGGTCATCCACTCAGTTAACAGTTTTTGTATTGAGTTGTGCTTGAAATGTACTGTGATTCTGCAAACTGTTCCATCAATGTATGTATGTATGTATGTATGTATGTATGTATGTATGTATGTATGTATGTATGTATGTATGTATGTATGTATATCTGTATATCTGTATATCTGTATGTATGTATATCAGTTCTAACTAGCTGTTATGTCGTGCGTTATATGTCAATGTAGGAATACTCAGAGGACAGCAATTCTGAACCCAATGTGGACCTAGAGAACCAGTACTATAACTCCAAAGCACTCAAGGAGGATGACCCCAAAGGAGCACTTCAAAGTTTTCAAAAGGTACTATAACTATTATTATCGTTAACATTTTGGGCCGAAGATGAGCATCGCACCACCCTTCCTAATAACAGTTTACACACTGTCATTTTAAAGAGGTCATTATTACTAACTCAAGTCATATTTGCAGTCTGCGGATGTTTAGCCCATTCTAGGCGGGAACCCCTGTTGGTGTTTTAACCATTGTTATGCTTTAGCTGTTGAAAAATAGCTGATCTACACGCTCATAGCGCGCCACCGAGTGGCGAGCTCTGCTATTTTAGAAAAATCGTGAAAATGTAGCGCAAATCTTTGAATATATATTCTTTCAGAGCGAACGTTTTTAACTCATATCTTTGGTTCTTGGGAGGTTCCTGGAACAACATATTTTCAGATGAGGGTCGGGGGCCAATTACAGATAATTTTTGGGGTCCTTGAGATTAATTAATTAACTGTATTTAGAAGACATGTTTAGCATCATTTTCAGGTCTAAATGGGTTAATGCTGACTTATGAGTGTATTGTTGTGCCCACAGGTGTTGGAACTAGAAGGAGAGAAAGGAGAATGGGGATTCAAAGCACTCAAACAGATGATCAAAATCAACTTCAAGCTGGTATGCAATAGTACAGTATGTACAGTATGTATAGTACCGGTATGTAATAATACAGTCCATCTGACACAGGGCTTGACACTAAAGGCTCATTTATAGTTAGAATTTTTTGGTGGTTTAGGTGATCACCGCTTCACCGAAAACTACAACATCACCTCAAACCACCGCAAACCACCGCTCTTTCTAGCCCTGCTCTCTGTTTTTACTCACTATCGTTTGGTGGTCACCGGGAACATCTAAACCACCGAAAAATCAAACTATCAATGAGCCTTAACGGTTGCCCGATTGCCCGGGCAAGTAAAAAAAACGGTCGGGCAGGTGAAGGCTTCTCCCGGGTTACCCGATCGGGCAAGTGTGCATTTTGAGTGAAGGTCATAGTTTAGTTGGCTATAAACACAACATGAGATATATCTGTCTTGAGCGTGGTCATTACGCTCCGCCTCCGCGTCTTCCCCTGCTTTCTATCTCTCCCTGCTTCTCTCCCAAGCCTACATAACTCGATTGTTTAATGTTTACTGTAGCCTATTCCTGGGACTTAAACAAAAACACAGTTTTCAAAGGTTTCAACTGGGAAAGGAAATGTTTCAATCATACAAGTAGAAAGTAAAAAATACGTTAAAAATAAACGGTAATGCGGTAATGCAAAATGTACAATATATTTTGCGGACAAGTGGCCATGAGCTGAGGGCAAGTAGAACATGACCTTTACTTGACGGACAAGTGCTTCTGAGACGTTAGTGTCAACCCCTGGCATCTCCTGCTGTTATTGGGAACTACACAAACCACACAAACCACACGATACACTTCCAATTAGGTGACAATCATTGAAATGTTGTTTTCTGTGTGCCTCAACCTTGCAGACCAACTTTCCAGAAATGATGAACAGATACAAGCAACTGCTGACGTATATCAGAAGTGCTGTCACCAGGAACTACTCAGAGAAGTCCATCAACTCCATTTTGGACTACATCTCCACCTCCAAACAGGTAATCTCCACCTCCAAACAGGTACAGAACCATTATTTCAAATTACGTCTTTAGAACAACCGTGTTTATAATGCTTGGCTGTGTGTTTATCATGCCTGTATGTTTATCATCATTCTTTGTCATTAGATGGACCTACTACAGGAGTTCTATGAAACTACTCTGGAGGCTTTGAAAGATGCAAAGAATGACAGATTATGGTTTAAAACTAACACAAAGGTATGTCGAGTGTGATTGCACCCATGTATTGTTTGGCGTAAGCAGATGCTAAGGGATTTTTCATTTTGCAACTATTGTCTGCTGCTGCTCTGTAGTTGGGGAAACTGTACTTGGAGAGGGAGGAGTATGGAAAACTACAGAAGATACTCAGACAACTGCACCAGTCGTGTCAGGTAAATACACAAATTTGCTATTTTATTATTTTTAACTATTCATTTATGATACTATTAATTTATAATTATTAGCATTATTATAGCTACATATAAATTACAAATTATACTACTAATAAATAGCTCAGATTTCTATAGTGCTTTTCTAAGCGGCCAAAGTCACTACTTTAAAAAGACAATCTTGTTGTGAGCATACGTTGAAAAGTTTCTGACGGTATGGAAAATGTTAATTCTGTGTTGAATGTAGACGGACGATGGAGAGGATGACCTGAAGAAAGGCACACAGCTCTTAGAGATATACGCTTTGGAGATCCAGATGTACACTGCACAGAAGAATAACAAGAAACTGAAGGCCCTGTACGAGCAGTCTCTTCACATCAAGTCAGCGATCCCTCATCCACTCATCATGGGAGTCATCAGAGGTATGATGGTGTCTCTATATACAGTATATCGTCCTTGTGTATGATTCGATGACAAGTGTATGAGTTTGGCAGAGTAGCAGCTCTTGTTGGCCGACAGCACTATACCTCCTTTGTGTTTCTCATGATTTCAATCCTGTTCTTAAAACACATTTGTTTATGTTAACTGGTTAGCCACTGGTCACGTAGTAACCGCAAGGTGGCTCTAGAGAGGCAAAGCGCCAAAAACATAGCTACGTGAAAAGTTGATTGCATTGTTTGATCCGCTTTAATCAGCTTTTTATCGGAAAAACAAAAGTACTCACCCTCTTTGTTTACATCGCGCGGCCATTTTGAGTCATGTCATGTGACTCACGCACGTACGTGCATGCGCTGCCAGACTCAGTAGAGTGCATGCCGTTTAGCGTCCATTGTATTTGAATTGACGATAGAGGCGCTGTGACACGCTGCGGCCAGGATTTTTTGTCACACAGAGGAAGAATAACAACCGGGTCAGAGTGTAGACACAGCAGCAGCATCATCATAATAGGGAGTTTAAGATCGCCCTCCCTGCGACTTGACACGACGAGAAAGTAGGAAGTGCTCCGACGCCGTCGCCACAGAAGCCCAAATAGTTAAGAAAACAGGCAACGCGGACGGGGCACCACCCCTTCCACTGGCGTCTCTGGTTCCCATGGTGACACGTACATGCACCTTCCCTGTCGTCGACGTTGTTAACAAGACGCCAAAAGCTGTGTTCTGCCGTCGTAGCATGGGCTCCGACGGCCGTGAGGTTTATATATCGAGCACCGAGCCATTCACCGGTGGCGTCGGACGGTCGAGAGACCTTAAACTCGCTAATAACAGACCGGACGGACGGACCGCAAAGAGATAGGTTGTTACCTCAGCAGTGAGCGATCGTCTATGCGGAGGGCTCCGAGTTAAGTACTTGGCACACTTGCGACGATGCTGTAGCGGTCGCATTATTTTACCAACCGGCTTTGTGAAAAAAAAGCTGTGTTGCTAGTTGAGATTTCAGCTCCTTCACCTCAGTCGGCTGGAAAGGTCTTCTTGATTTATTTGTCAGAAGGTGTCGTTCCAAGTGTACTTTTCATTTTCTTTGCCATCGCTGCACAGTTGTGGCAGATGAGACAAATGCATTTTCCATTCAACATAATGAAAAAAACGTATCTTCCTATCCTGCGTGGACATGTCTTCTGATTCTCTTGGTGTCTCTTCCCGAATTCATTCTCAACACTAGTCTCATCTTGAAAAGTAGTACTAACATAGTACTAAACAGGTAATTGGACCATTAATATGCTGCCAGGGCCA
>OOFJ01140036.1:2521-16686 GCA_900323375.1 Benthosema glaciale
TGTTTCGTGGAAAACATGTGTAAAAACACGCAAACAAGCATGGTGACAAAGGATAACATGGGGAGAATATTTGAATATTAGTCCAACACCTAAATAAAATCTTAGTAAATATATTAGTATATGAAATGTACAGATTTTTCTCAGGATTTTTTTTATAACAATGCTCAATGCTGATCGGCTTCGTATATATAGTTTGTAGTATAAAAGTGATTTTAAAGATCATTCGTGTTCAAATATTAATAAAATAGGGATGCACTGAATGGGAAATTCTTGGTAGAAGCCGAATACCGAATATAGGAAACAAAATACCCGAATATGATTGCTATTACTATAATTTATTTATTCTTGCCAGGTTTTGTACCATTGCTGTCAGAAATGGATCCGACTGTTGCACACGCGCACACACACGTAGGGTTGAAAGAGAGGTTGAGGACTAATATAGATAATACACTACCTGAATCCCAGAGGAAGTATTTCAGGCGAAGGCGGCACGTTGGTGCAGAGTCCCGCATTTCTGGCGACGCCAAGACTGTAGACAACGTGGCATCCGAATTCACAGCATTCACTCCCATATAAAAGCCTGTAAAACGTGTTATTGTACTTAGTATATATAGTTCAATGGTTCTCAAAGTGTGGTCCGGAGACCTCCCAGGGTCCTTGAGGGGGTTCCAGCAAAATGAGTCAATATCAATATAGCATCACAATTGCTTTTACCCGTTTAACACTATTTTATGATTCAGCTAGTCAAAACTCTAAGATCTACAAGCTCATAGTGCGTGAAACAGTATTCCGCAAAGGTGTGAACATTTTAACACAAATCTTCACCTCTCCCTGGCTGGCACACAATATTTTCAAATGGTGGTCTACGGCCAAATACATATAAATTCATGAACACATTATTGAAAATGAACCCCTAATGCTTGGCAGCATGAGTCAACATATTATCATTCTACCTACAGTATTGAGCAACACAGATACTGTAATTCCACTATTCATCTGTAGCTATTGTTTTTCCAACCATTGAACCTCACTCTCCTCGTCATTAATTGCCTTTTCTCTGAAGCAATGAATGTTCCGCTTGAATTTAAATGTAATGTACTTTTTCACTCATTGTACATGATAATGAATAATAATTAATTTAAATATCACTTTTCCAAACAGTTACAAAGTGCTTTACAGGAGCAGCAAAATAATAACAATACAAGTAAAGAGTTATGGGCATCAGCTAGGCTAGGATAATTGGTTAAGGCCAGGGATTGTGTATTATTGTCTATCGTTTTTTGTGTAAACAGCACTATACCTGAGCTTGTCCCAGTGGTGTAGTCAGAAGAAGGTCCAATGTTTGCGTGACAGGGACAGGGATTTCCTCTGCTGTACTTCTGCCATTGATATGTGGGATTCGTAGACGGGACAGTCCAGCCACAGTCTCCGGGGGACTCAAAATCACACATGAAGCCCCTTGCCATATAGCCTGAGGTTTTGGGGTGGCGCCACAACAACAATTAGCCAGGGTAGAAAACGAAGCACTACTATTCTTATAGTACTGTAGCTCACCAGCAATAGTAGCTTTAGCTTGTTTGAAATGAGAGGTTTGTCACTACTTACTTAACCCATTCAATCTGGGAAAGCTGTGTCATTTTAGACTTATAGCTATATACTGTACACACAGTATATAGAACACTGCTGGATATTCAAAAATAGCAGATACACAAGTTCATAGCACATTACTTGAGATTGTAGATCTGCTATTCCTATGCCTGGACATGACCCTAGTATGTCGGAGGGATTTACCCCCAATTTTAACTTCTGGTGTCCCTGCCTGGCTGGCACAAAATATTTTGAGATGGGGGGGCAGCTACTGATATAGCAACATACGTTCTTCAGAAAACAGGATTTGGAAGACATGGTTTTAATGTTTTAATTTATTAAAAAATATCGTGCAAATACATGCTCTGACTGATCACATTTCTTCAACAAAAACAGTGACATATTTAGCATTTGTTGTGTCCCCTATTGGTGGAAATAGAATAACTTTTGGCTGCTTGCGTTTGTGTTTATGTGGGCAGCTGGTTAGTTCTGAGTCATGATTTGTGGCTTAAAAAAAATAAAACCTACAACAAAATATGAATCAGGCATTAGTGTGGGTTGTTTTTTACGACATGAATCAAAAATGAGAAAAAAAAGAAAAAAAACAGCCTATACATTATTCAGTACCGTTATGTCTCAATGAAACCTTCATACAGAGCATAGTAGCCTACTTTCTGTCCTTGAGGTGATCCAAAACATCCCACAAACGATGAAGCTTTAAGAGTCTTACCACACTTGTCTTCATCGCTGCAGTCTTCACAGTCACATATAAAGTCACACTTCTTTCCTGGGGCCTGGCACTCATGTCCTTGTGTACTGACAACTGTGTAATGAAAGAGTCTCGTCATAAAGGCATTGGGAATGTTATTGCTTTTGCACTAGAGCTTCGTACGTCCTTTTTTGTCCTTTTTGTAAATTCAATTCATTTTTTACTTGATAGATGTCTGGGGTCGCAAATTAGTCTCGATCGGTTAAGCGCCTGTACAATGCAACGGTTTCATGTTTTTATAACTTGATACGTTGTTTTTTTTTCTATTGTCCCTGTCAAATAAACATAATAAAATAAAAATACTCAATAAATAATAATTGAATAATAATAAACTGGCTGCAATTATGCCAGCCTGACAGCAGTTGCGGGTTCAAATCCTGATCCCGACGACCTTTGCTGCGTGTCACTCCCATCCATCTCCCGATTTTCCTGTCAGTCTACTGTCCTATCAAAAAAGGCTTAAAATCCCCCAAATAAAAAGTGCAAACGTAAGGCAAACGTGAAATCTTGCAAATCAACAAAATAGGTTGGGTTTTCTTATGGGTTCTTCATCTTGTGTTACACAATTTTAAATGTTGGAGAAGAATCCACTTTGTATACAACAGTTTTAGTGTCAGAAAACACTTATTTGTCATTAAACCAGCTGACAACGTGGGTGCGATAACAGATCTTTGATTCAAAATAGGCACTTGCATAATAAAAAAAATTGATCTGAAAAATCTACAACCTTACTCTACTTGCATCCATCAGACCCTGCCATGCATCCAATTAAAATATTGCTGCTGTCGGGCAGAAACCAATCAATATCTCAGCCAAAAAAAATGCTACATTACACCCTACTCCTCCTACAGTATTTTGCGAAATCTGTGAAAGTTGCGTGAATAGCCGATGTGCAAGCTCACAACATCTCACGATGCGACCTGTTTTAAGCTTGAAACTGATTTTTTACCTTTGCCTCTAAATATATATAACCAATGAACATTGTGACTAACTACATTGGGACACTTTTTTTTTTTTTAAGTAACGGTTTTCTACATACGTTTCTGCCCGACCGCGACAATATAATAAAAGTAAGAGATTACAGCTTGATTAAAGTTCCCTTGATGGCTCAAAGAGTCCTTCCTTATCAGAACTCATGATTTACGATACAGCCAATGAGAACAGGCTCAAAGGCCAGCTGGCAGGCAATGAGTTTAACACCAGTGAAAAAAAACCTTTATTCATCCAACCGAAGGTCTCTGATTAAGAGTCAAGATCCAAGATTCTGTTCTTTGTGACAGCAGCCAGTATAAAACATAAAAAACATAATAATAACAGATTTGGACGCTGATACCGCGCTAGGTCTATTATGGGTCTGACAGTAACTAACTATACATACAAGTAGGAATTTATGACTTAACGTGAGCTTACTTCTCTTCGAAAGAAAGTGTCTAAACATGATAGAGCCTTGCAATTAAAAGATCACATAAGTGATGTTTTTATAAAATAAGTGTTAAATAGCTCTATATAGTAATCACAGCTATAGTGTTACAGGGTCCACATCTGTCCAGGTCTTTAGTACTACATAAACATACACATAGTATCACATACATGTATACACATAAAATGCAGAGTCGGGTCAGGATACCAGTTTCAACCAATAAATATAAGTAAAATTGGAAGTGATGAAAAATAAAATGGAACTGAAAAACAAGCTGAAAAGCAAATTTGTATTCCATCTGAAATTGAATTTTCTTTTAATAAAGAACTGCAGAGGTGAAGACCTCCGTCACTGAACAAACTTCACTTTCTAATACTTTTGACAGTATGACAGAACAGTGATTGAGGACATTTCTGATTAAAGTATGGTTCTTAAACAATGATCTTTCCAGTGTAGACTTATTAGGATCGATGTTAGTTAATAGCATATAAAATGTCTACATGACATTTCTAAACGCATATGTAGATGTGATTGCAGCCGATGTGTCACAGACGGACACAATGTGAGCTTGTACATTTAAAAAATGTAATGTTAAAAAAATATATAGAAATTATTTAAAGTTAAGCCATGTGCCTGCAGTGCTTACCCCAATGAAGTGTGAACAACAGGACCAGGGATAAGTTTCTCCAATGCAACTCCATCTCCTTGCTTCTCTTCCCTTGGACCAGTGAAGGTCTATACACTACCAGCCACCTCTGCTACTCTGAAGAGTCTTCCCTGGTTCGCTCTGACCAGCTCTCCCTTTCTAGAAGATAACAGCTGGACTTTACATCTACCAGGCATGAATCGGCAACAGCCTTCCGTCATAAAACCGTCTCTAGGAGCCAAGCCGCATATTGTGCAACGTGCGGAAAAAGAAGACACTGTGCATTACCTACAAAAAACGTCTCCTCCAAATTCTGTTCTAGGACAGTCCGAGTGTGACATCAGCAGGCACAACATTATGTATCCCTTAACTTCTGAAAGCACTGTCAGACAACATGCATTTAATAATCATCTGCATTAATAAGATACAATACAAGGGAATCTACTGAATTGCACGTGCCTCTATGAACTGTTAGATAAGGACCCACAGGCATACAGGAAGTCTTGATAGGCTTTCAGGTAGTAAGGGGCCAAGCAACCGAAGGACACTTTTTTCCCCAGTGACATGAATCTGACATCCAGTTTGGTCTTTGGACAGAGATTCATATGATTTTGCTCATCCGTTGTTTTTTGAGTTTACAGAGTTCATCAGGTATTGTATTACCCAATAAATACCCACCTGGCCTCAACTCTGTGTGCAATAGCTAGGGCGTATCCTATGTTATGAGTGACTGCCTGTTACAAAATGTAATATATAAGTAAATAAGATATTAGAATAAGATATTTTTAAGTTACGGTAGTTAATTCTAGTTTTAAACTAGATGTAAAATTAATCAAGAGTCGACTGAGAAACTATTTACCCAAATTAATAAATAGGTTAGCTTGAAACAAGCAGATTGTATCACTATTTGCTACTTCCGTAACACTGGTGTACTGTGTTCCTAGTCCACTCCAAGCCAAGAGTTCCTCTGTGGTTGTGTGAGAGGATCAAAGCCAGCAGGTGCACCCAGCTGGGGAGAAGTACAGACACTCACCACTTATGTACTTGTGTTTATAAACAATTTATCCATTTTCAGCAATAAATAGGCCATTTAGAAATACAACTGCAAGTTTAGCAGTAGTATTTCTTAGCTAACATCAGGTGTTTATTTTGTATTAAATAGACAAAATGAACATTGCTGCACAATTTTTGACATGCTTGCGGTTTTAGGGTTAGGTTTGGGGTAGGGTTAGTCGTATGTCAAACATTACCATTACTATCCCTACCCCAAATTCCCAACCTAATCTTAACCGCAAGGATGTTGCAACGCAGTTGCTTCCATGTCGCCGCGTCATGTCATATAAAGCAAATGTTCCCATTGGAATACTGGGTTTTTCCCAGTATGTGCGATTTTCACATTCTGTCTGATTCTTTGATGCTGATTTTCAACATTTCCTGTGATAAGGGATGATAACATCCGAAGCGGGTGACATCACGGCCCGTTTGGGTTGTTGCTCTGTGCAAAAGCATCAAAGTTGAGCTTTTCTTAACTATGATGCTTACCTTCTTGCTGGCTCAGCTTTGCTTGGCATTTACCATAACTCGCTGATTAAATTTGTCTGACATGTGTGCTAATGCATTATGGAATCTTGCACTCACCCACACCGATGGGAACCTCAGCACTGAAGTATTTTCATTAGTGCCTGCATGGAACTCGGAGAAGACACTGCACTAACTGGGTAGTTCTTGGCTGAGTGAGTGAGTGAGTGCATTGAAACAAACATAGATGCCTTTCTGTTCAAAATACATGTTGTGACAATTAGGTCTACAAAATTCAATCCAATGTTATTAATATAGCACATTTCATGACAATAGATTCAATGTGCTGCCTTCATAATGACTCGAAAATGTGTCTGTGTAGACAGCCTGTCATTACAGAAGAGTCTTTTTTTTTAACACATTTTACAACAAACATTTACTAACACTGTAGCAGCGCTGAGTGATTAACAATCATTTTGGAGGGCTTTCAGTTTATGAATAATATACCAATCATCAGTGGTAAGAAATGGGGAGCCAGTAACAAGTGCTACGATCTCCTGCTATCCTGCACAGAACTGTATAGTATTATACAGTTAAGTTCCCAATTCCCATCCTACTATAAATGCACCACATCTCAGTGCGCACCTTGGTAAACTAAATCTAAGTCAGTGTTCGGCAGCACAAACATTTTGTTTGAAAGCAGTATCAGTAATGTTAACCAGAACACCATTGACGTGGACAGTCCTTCTAACATCATTAACCAGACCACTAGCTGTAAAAACACATTTGATGTCCACCCACCCTGACCCTCAAAGTGTAATGATGCAGAACATGATGCCTCACAGCAATACGTTTCAAACTAAATCTCTTGCTACGCTTGACAGTAGTACAATTACTTTGTCTGAAAGTGTCAACCTCCAGGAAATGTTTGACGTGGTCAGTCAAACAAGCTCGCTAACCAGATCACTAGGCCTAAAAATGTACACCAACCTTGCCCGTCTGGATCTGATGTGGTGGCACTGGCGGCCTTTGATGCTGAGCCTGTTGTAGTAACAGTTACTGAATCTGTAGTGATGATGCACACTCAAGCACACTAAATCCAGAAGGATTCTCTGACGGCCTCTCTCAAAGCTGGCAGACCTAACCCTGGATCTCGTGGTTGCGGAAGGAATATAATAATAATAAATGTATTAGTCACACACGATATCACAGTGAAATTTGAACCGAAGCTGGGTGGTACAAGATAATGGGGCATTTAATTTGAATGAAACTTTAGATTTAATGGAATTCTTGCCTTCAACATCAATGCTCCCAAGTAAACTAGTTAATCAAGAAACAAGAGATGGGAAAATCTTAGGCAGACCTAACCCTGGATCTCGTGGTTGCGGAAGGAATATAATAATTACTAGAATACTAGAATAATAACTAGAAGTCCCCAGAAATACTGCTGCTCCCCCCGACGTGTGAGTAAAATACTATATACTGTATAGTATACTATATATCGTTTTAGAACATGGCCCTTATGAATGAATGTAACATAATAATTTCATCCTTGGATGAAAATGTAGATTTATTTTTGCTCAGGCTACAGGAGTCTCCAGGTCTATCATGACCCCTAGTGTTAAGTACTGATGATCAGCAGTAGTTAAGTATTGTGCTGCTGACCATAATCTGTTTAGAAATGCTTTTTGACAAGGAAACTTAAATAATCAAAACCAAATATGTTAATTATTTGAACCGAAAAACATAAAAAGCACCAATCACTCAGCACTACTACAGATTCACTATTATTTTCTACATAATAGTGAAAAATAGTTACTACATTGCATCCTGGCAAACAGTTTCAGTAAACCATCTTTACTGAAAGCCAGAGCTTTGACAAAAGTGAAAACTGAACAATTTCTGGAAATAGGGCAATATGCCAATGTCCCCCATGTTAAAGGAGAGTTCCACAATAGCCGTGTTTTACTTAATTCTGGTGATAATGTATATATGAACCACTGGCAAAAACAAAAGAAACGGTAGGCAGACCTAACCCTGGATCTCGTGGTTGCGGAAGGAATATAATAATATAATAATAATAAATGTATTAGTCACACACGATATCACAGTGAAATTTGTTCTCCGCATTTGACCAATCCCTTGGAGCGGTGAGCTGCAGCTTGTGCCGCGCTCGGGAATCATTATGCTGATTGATATAACAACACTCCATGGACTAGTTTTCCACATCATCTAGAACAGATGTAAACCACTAAATCGTATGGAACGCTCAGCATGGATTCATTTTCTTCAGTGACGAATGGATACGTGTCTACATCTTAAGTTAAAAAAAAAAAAAAAACGGCTAGTGCAGAACTATCCTTTAAGAAGAGGTTATGTGATAAATGAGGAAAGGCTTGTCACTTTTTATTTTAGTTTTATATTATTTCTGGATCATCAGCGTAAGACAAAAACAACGAATTAAGCCAATTAGTCTGGTGCTAACCTAGTGACACTGGACATGAGTCTTAATCTCGACTCACGAGGCACAGCGGGAAATGGCTCCTCATTGGGTCCGGTGTCAGTCATAACATCCAGCCCAGGTTTTGCCCCTCCTATGTCTGCCATTGACAATGCATGGCCAGTTTTGAGTGTTAAACACAAGCATTGAAGACAAAGGTGAGGACGCAAATTGTGATTGGCCGGAATGAGGTGATGTATAATGATCATTGATGTATGATGTATGATTTGTTTTGTTGAAATATGTTTGGAAAACTATTGGTCAAAATAATGTTAACAGAACTTCAGTCCAGGAGAAATAGATGGTGTATTGGAGGTCAGTATCCTTCATTATCCCAGGTCACCTCATAGTCTGGATATTGGGCCTCCAGTTTCTCTGTAGACACTTGATGATTCGCTCTCCCAAATCCCTGTAAGAGAAAATCATGGTGATTGTAAGCTTGAATGATTCAGAATACAACAAGCTAACCCTAATGTCGTGGTGGTAGGCAAACATTCTGCAAAAATATCTGGTTGCAACAGTTGCACTTCGAGCTTGTAGATTGGCTATTTTCAGCGAAGAGATTTGGTGTAGACGTTAACCTATTCTATACTTCATCCCTGAGGGATCCCGGGATCCCCCCCTGGTCTCTATAATAGATCCACTAGTATTTATCTGTAATAAATACTACATCTCTTCGGCAATGCTTAGTTGTGACATGTTCATTGTGAGCTTGTAGATCTGCTATTTTTTGCCTTATGTTCAACCAAGAATGGGGACACTGTGTCTGTGAATGGTTCATGTGGTCAAGTGGTTGAGCTTACCATGGAGTAGCCGTAGACATGGATCTTCTTTGCCTGCGGCTCATGTCGGATCCTCCCTCCACCCACACACTCACAGTCCAGCAGTCCTCCCTTCTCTAGCTCCTCGGCCACCTTCTCATAGATGTCAGCTGAAAGCAAAGATGCACAGTAGGCCTATAGTGATTTACTACAGTCACATCTTCCGTGTCAATCTAATTAAAACCGGGACAAACTTGAAAGTGTTTGAATTTAAAAATATTTATAAATTATACAAATTCTTCTGAGAGTCTCTTCTAGCACAAAACATTTTCAGATGGGTTGTCCACCGCCAAACCCACATCATTTTGGGGAGTCCTTATATGGCACGAAAAACTGATTTAGAAGGCGTTTTAGAGTCAGTCAGGCTCAGGTCTTAATGAGTTATCTCACTGTGTACTAAACAAGGTCCATTTGTTTATCTTTGTACCCACAGTTAAACACTCAGGACTGCCACATGTCAGCCAGTATAGTGTTTTCAGAGTATGAGAAAATGTGACCATTTTGACTTGGCCTTTCTCTACTGTTTGATTATGGGACAGTTGTTTAAATAAAATGTTTAGTAACTTAGGGTGATGTGACGATGTGACACCATGCACTATATAGTAAACTTATACTACATCAAGTCTCTTTGCACCCAGCACAGAAATAGGGACCATGATGGTTATAATGCATGATATTTGCTTACCGTGGTATTCTGCCCAGGCATATCCTCGTACAATAACTACCTCTGAGTCGTCCCCTTCCTCTTTACTGTGAACATGTATGAGAACATATTTAAAAACACCCGTGGGGTCGATCTCCGCCTGCCGAATGTTGGCCATCAACGCTGCAGCCTTCGTTTGGGTGCACATTTTAACGAACCGCTTCTCTAGATGTCGTGCTTGTTATGAAACTTATGAATGATGAAAATGCTACAGAAGGAGTCCGGATCGCTGCTAATTCTACCGATTCTACCTAGTTGGTTTGACACCAACGAAGACTAGTTGTTTTAGGAGGTTTTGGAGACACTCAGACAGTGACAGACACCAAATGTGCACACAAAGCTAACCTACAGCACGCCGACTGTCACGTGACATAGTTGCACACTTCCGTGACACAAAGGATTGTGGTAGTTGAAGTTTAATTATGGGCATTGCTCTACTCAGTGATTGATTGATTCATTCATGCATTCATGCATTCATTCATTCATTCATTGAAGAGTTTATTAACAGTTTGGAGAATTACAGTACATTTCAAGCACAACTCAAAACAAAGGATGACACCATAAAGTATTACACTTGTTTACAATAGGGTCCACCATCATCCCACCATGTTCAATTCATCATAACATTTAGAGACGTACAAATATACACTACTATATAGCCAAAATACAGGAAATCATAGTGGAGGTAAAAGGGAAAAGAGAAATATACAATGAGGGGGAAATGGGGGTATGCTGGGGGAATCATCTTTTTTTTTTTACATTAGTGGCAACTGGCTACGCCCACTAATGTCATTAGCCACCCATCCCTTCTCGATTTTTCAATACTTTTTACTTCTGAGGAAAATACAGTACTTTTTGATCTTATAGTAGCCTTCCTGGACTCATGTGTCTCTACCTCAGAGTAATAATATAGGTCTCTACAAATAGAAAATATATGGCTAACTGTCTGCTGCCATCTGTGGGTCAGGTTGTGCAATTACAAACATTTTCTCTTCTCGTGATTGAAAGACTATATAGGCCTATAATGTATACGGTGTATATATTATGAGATGATAATATTATATGGCCATAAAGTTTTAGTTTTTCATGCAATATCTGGACAACAAATAGGCTATAGACATTTTTTACTTTGCTGCTGTTGTTTGTCTGGACTCTCGTCTGTGACCATCCAGCGATACTGGCAGGCAGCTAGCTAGGGGATTTAAACTCACAGACAGTTTCAACCACATTGAACCTGTCAGGGGTTCAAATCCCACTCCCCACTAGTATATCGCTCTCAGGTATTGATCACTGAGTCACTCAAGCCTCTCCACCACGGCAAGGTCACAGCAATCGGAGAGGAAGTGGCCCTGAAAAGGACAGTTTTTTCTTTTCTTTTTTTTCCTTCTTTATAGCTAGTTTTGATAATTTGATAATTTGATAATTTATAAAGAGTGTGTAGCTCAAAACTTCAGTCACTCATTTCATTGGGGATGCAATTCTTATTTTATTTATTTATTTTTTAACTGAAGTGAAGGGCAGTTTTCTTTCTCGTTTGTTTTCAGGCTCAGCACACCTTGCTTCTTTATTTGGGATTGTGCGTGTGTTTCCTTTTGCTAGATTCTCTTTAGGCGTTGATCAGCTTCCACAGCTCCTCTGACAATTCAGGGACGGAGAGCCCATCATCCTCCTCCTCCCTGTAGTAGCCAAGGAACTCTTCGGCGAGCGCGTCAAGGTCGTAATCTTCCTGATGGAGGTCCCCTTCTCCTCTCGGGGGGCTAGCGATGGTACCTGACTCCATCATGGAGGTGGGGTTCCTTGCACCTGCCAGTTGATCCCTCAACTGGTCCTTTCCACTGTAGGAGGAGGTGGGGTAGAACTGCTGCTGACCCTCATTCCTCTGTATGCAGGCTGGCTCCTCTGGAGTTAATGGTGAGGGCGCCTCCTCCTCCTGAGTTGATGGTGGTGAGGGTCTTCTCCTCTTATGTGAGGGTGCCTCGTCCTCCTCTTGAGTTGTTGATGGTGGTGATTGGCTTCGCTTACGTGAGCGTGCCTCCTCCTCCTCCTGAGTTGATGGTGGTGAAGAACCTCTCATTTCACGTGAGGGAGACTCCTCACCAGTCTTTATTGTAGTGAAGTTTACTGTTGTTGGTGGTGAAGCTGGTTCATGTTTGTGTCCTCCAGAACCAAGTTCACTGGCCTTTTCAGGCACCTGTGTTGTTGGCTCCTCTGGAGTTGATGGTGAGGGGCTACATGAGGGCGCCTCCTCCTTCTGAGTTGATGGTGGTGGACTTCTTTCACGCAAGGGAGACTCCTCCTCACCAGTCTTTATTGTGGTGAGGTTTACTGTTGTTGTCGGTGAAGCTGGTTCATCCTTGTGTCCTCCAGAGAGACCAGAGCCAAGTTCATTGGCTTTTTCAGGCACCTGCGTTGTTGGCTGCTGAGCCTGAATCCTGGCTACTTTTTTATGCTCTGCAGCGCCAGAAGTGACCGTATGGGGGTTTCTGTTGGGTGGGCGTTGGACATTGTCCAGCCGTGGTTTGTTGTTGTGAAGGAAGGGACAGTCTCGCCGCCGACAGCCGGTAGGCATAGTATCGAACCGACACGGAACCATGTGGCGGCCACGTCGCTCCCTCTCCCATCCTCTAGCATTGTTCCTGTTCATCATGGTCAAGGACGCTTGAAGCCAGCTCATCCTTTCTGTTGAAGAAAGGATAAAGGAATGCTGTTGTGGATTCAGTTTACAGCTTAAATGAACCGACAGGGAGGCGTGGGCGCGTGGCGTGACGTGGCGCCACGTGTCAGATTCAGAACGTAAACGTAAACTCAACAAATTGGTTCCCATAGCAACGGCTGTGCAAATATCAAAGCACGTAAACCGCGCCCCCATTGGATTGAAAATTAAATTGAATATGGACAAATATTCATATAAATGAGACTTAATTATTTTCTCGTAATAGCGTCCCCTTTCATAGAATACTTAAAATGACAGCGCGCATTGCATGATTCACCTTTCCCATCAAGTGTGTGTCGTCGGGCGCAGCTAACAGGTCCGTCTCCGGGTGTACCACAACAACATTCTATCATTATGTAAAACAGTTAATGCAGCCAACTGACTATACACGCACACAGTATACTTGGATCTCAAGTTTTGCCTCACGATGGCGCCAGACTCAACGTAATGGCACAGGAGCCCTATAGGAGCCCATAGGCGTCCTCGAGGGAGTCCCAGGGGGTTCCCAGCTAAATAGTTATAGGAACCCCGAACCAGATGGACCCTTATGGGTCTGTAACTC
This sequence comes from Benthosema glaciale, assembly GCA_900323375.1. NCBI lineage: Eukaryota > Metazoa > Chordata > Actinopteri > Myctophiformes > Myctophidae > Benthosema > Benthosema glaciale. The sequence goes on from OOFJ01140036.1 coordinate 15,761, forward strand.
TGAGTGTACAAATGTAACCAGGTCCATTGGTACACTCTCAAGAGTGATTTCACAATACATTGGGGTCCCTGAGATAGAAATGGGGACTCCTTGAAATGAAAATGGTAGAAAATCACTGACTATAGCTGTGAAAATCTTATGGGTGTCCTTGGCATATATTTTCAAATGGGGCCCAGCAGGCTCATTTTGGGGGTCCTTGACATGAAAAGGACTAAAAGAACCTTTTAAGCACACAAGTAGGCCTACATACCTTATGGTTCCCAAACTTTTTCATGTCAAGGACCCTGAAATTGACTCTAATTAGCCCACAGACCCCCATTTGAAAACATATGCCAAGGACCCCCGTAAGAGAAGATGTTTATGGCAAGAATTTTCATAAATGTATCCATTTGTAACTGTAGAGTGTACAAATAGCCTACGTGTAGTTTCGCAAAGCCGAGCCCTCCAGTGTCACACCACTCAGAGAAAGAAAACTGTGGGACCCACTGACTGGACCAAATGGACTTGTTGTCACATAAGTAAGGTGTGGGGCTACTTGGTTTCTCGAGGCTCCATGTGTGGTTGCATGAGTAAGCTTTTTCCCCATTGGTTTGGAGAGGAGTCAAAATGATGCCAAATGTGAGAAGAACTTATACAACCTATCCAACCTCATGTCCATACCTTGGGCCTGTCAGTGTATTATAGGCATGCATTTAATAAAAACAAACAAAACAATCTATAAACTCACAACAAACTTGTGTTTGTGTTTTGAACTTGTGGATCAGCTACTGGCACTGTTTATGTTACAAAGCAAAAATCAGGCTTAAGTGGTCAACAAGATGGAGATTATACACGCACGCACGCACGCACACACGCACACACGCACACACACACACACACACACACACACACACACACACACACACACACACACACACACAAGACGA
>OOFJ01140036.1:27834-38490 GCA_900323375.1 Benthosema glaciale
ACACACACACACACACATACACACACACACACACACACACACACACGCGTGTGTGCGTGCGTGCATGCATGCATGCCATGGATGCATGACATTTCAGTTTGAACAAACAGCCAGCATGTCAAATGGGGTCAAAATTGATGTCCCCCTTTTTACTGGTCTCATAAGGAGAGGGTTATGGTAGGACATAACAAATCCATCAATGCTGTGTCCCCAAAGGTTTCCAAAACCATCATGAGCATGTGTGCATGTGCGTGTGTTTGTGTGACGTGGCACTGGTATTACTATACTTGTGTGTGACAGATGTACCCAGATATACAGCAGAATTTGAGAAAGACATGTAAGCAACTTTTTACTGATCCTCACAGGACAAATGCTTGTTTTGGTTGATCCTGAATCTTTCCTAATTTACAATTAGGAAAGATTCAGGATGGGATTACGGTTAGGATTAGGCATCAGCAATAGGGCATACAGGGTTATAAGGGTTAGGGTTGGAGCTATGCCTGATTTTATACTAGTTGTGAAATAGAAGATCTACAACCTCACAGCGCATTGCGCTGCGACGCGTTGTGAACTTGTAGATCAGCTATTTTTGGCTTTAGGCATAAGTTTCAAAAGGAACATTTTTTAAATCGCCAATTGCCACAAATATCGTAATACAAGTGTATGTGCGTGTGCATGTGTGTGTTTTTGTGTATGTGCATTTGCATATCTATATCAGTTAATGCGTGTATGAGTATGTGCGTGCGAACGTGCGTGCATGAGTGTATTTGCATATCTGTATCAGGTCATGTGTATGTGTGTTTGTCTTGGATGTGTGAGACTCACTGGCATTAAACATTCTCTGCTGCAGTCATGAACAAGTGCAATACAATCCCCCCGACCCCGTTCCATATGAAACCATATTCTATTTACATAGCATTCAACATAAGTGCTTCAGACAGCTGAGTTACAGTAATTGTACATAATATGCAATAATAAGCATCCATAACCAAATAAAAGTATTGAAAATCACACTTAAGCATGCATAGGCCAAAACAAGAACTTGATCAGAAGCAACCTTTCAACTATACGACAATTCACATTCAGAAACAATAAAACTTTGTTTCAATACTTGTGTGTTTGTTTAAGTCTTGCGTTTACTCATAACTTAATCTGGAGATACTGCATTTCAGATAATAAACATAACTCATATAAAGACATTGAACAAAGGCCATGAGTTATTCTCTTACTCATTAAGATATCTGGCATAATTAAAACTATTTTGGTGCAGAGTAAGTACACAATGCAACTTATCAACAACCTGTTATGATGGGTAGTGTTTGGGACTGAAAAAGACAGAAAAAGAACCTGCACTGGATCAACCTCCAAAGGTGTCATGTTATTCCAGTTACCTCCTACAGTAGGTGATGTTTCGAGCCTGGCATCATTTCCTAAGACGAAGGTATACTAGGCAAAAACACACCTATAACTGCAATTGCGCAACACAATGCTCATCACGAAACCAACAAGAAAAAGTACAGACACTGCCGTGTGGTAAACAGCACAGATAAGACAGTAGTCTCTTATCTGTGCGTTTTACCTGTGCAGGTACCGTACATGTAGGTGTGTCTTTACTCTTTGCCTAGTATTCCTTCGTCCGAGGAAAAGCTGGTAACCGATATAAATAACACGTTTGGAGCTTGGTCTAATGTGCGAACTCTTGTTCTTTTTCAGTATTTATGTCTGCCCAGCACCTGGCACTTTACTTTGGATGTGCGGGCTTTATTCACCTTTTTACCGTTTGGGAAACCCCTCAGCATAAAGTGCTGTGCAGTGCCATATACCGGAGAGGATATGATAGTCTTTCAATCAAGCAGAAGTTTCTCACCTCCAGATAATGGGAAACGGCCTGTTTTTGCACCTAACCAAGACGTGTGCACAAACTCACAGCACTAAGTGGCTGCAAGTTGCGCTTAAGTTATCAACTCGCTTGGATTCCTTCGTGCAAAAGATCCCAAATAGCACAGTACATCGTGACAGTGTTCTGCACAGGGGAGGATGTTTTACATGAAGGATCAAGTGTCGGTTAGTTGAAAAAACCTGGCCCTTTGATGCACCCCGTTGAATCTGAACGTGAGAAAGACTGTGGAAGGAGAGAGGGGAGAGAGAGGAGGTGTTCCCAAACATACTGTATGGCTTATGACAAGGACGGAAGAGTAATCTACTTGTGGTTTTACATAAAAAAATACTGCCTTTAAATGACTGCATATTATTGATGGAAGCCTCATATACAGACATATTCTTATCTCACACAACGATTAGTTGTTGTTTTTTGGCACATTCCTAGACAACGTGTAAATGAGCATAATTACCATTATGTTGACATTTCAAGTTGATCTTTAAGCTTGATGGTAATCCTCACTGGACAGGAAGAACATGAGTCTGGCAGATAATAAATAAACAAAATCTTAAAGGGATTCGTTATACTTTCAATACCGGACTGGTGTTAAAAAAAAAAAGAAAAAGCATTCAAAGTAACTATAATGAATTTCATGGAGCATTTGCAGTATCGCCATGTGAAAATGATGGATAAAACACACGCTTCCATCTGTTCGTTAAACTTGTGTTCTGATTCTTTCAATAAACTACCGCCTAGTAGTGCTTGCTCATTTAAAATGTTTAAATAAATGACATAAAAAACAAAAAATAAATAAAAGATACTTTGATATACCGGTATAGCTAAGCTTATACAGTACATGTTGAATAACTGTATATGCTGTAGTTCAGAAATGCTGTGGTTCAGAAATAACACAGAATAGCATATAGTCCCAAAAAGGAAATGATATGTTGAAAACAGCACTACCACCAAAACCAACCAAACTAAACGGTTTCATTTAAAGTAGACTGATCATGTAGATCTAATTAAAACCAGAGTGAGTAAACGTCACAATGCCATTTGTAGGTAAGTAACACTAAATTGTAAGTAAATAACACTAAATAAGAGCAAAAATAATAATAATAATAATAATAATAATAATAATAAATAGATTAAATAAGGTTCCCTATAAGAATATACAAGAAAGAAACCGTGATTCTTGTGTTCTATGCATGCTCAGGACTATAGAAACATCTAAACGTCAGATTAATTCTGACACTTTAAAAGGTGCAAAGGTCAGTGTCTTTATCCACTTCCTCCAGAAACGTCCTTGAAGCTCCGCCCACATGGCAGCGAAAGGCCTTGTCATCGGCAAAGCTTCGGTTAAGGATGAGCTCCAATATAGCACAGTACATGACAAGAGAACAGGGAGAAGACTCTCTCTCTCTCTCTCCTCTCTGTGCCTCTTTCTTCATTTTCTCTCTTCGTATTCCTCTCTCTCTCTCTCCCTCTCTCTCCTCTGGGAGCAAATCTCCTCTTATCGCTCCCGCTCACACCACTGTGCTGACAGACGGGTCGGACAAGTTGAGTTGGCCCGTGATGTCAGTGGGTGGATACTGCTGCAGAGAGAGAGAGAGACAGAGAGAGAGAGAGAGGGGAGGAGGAAGGGGGGGGGGGAGAAAACAAAATGCTGTGTCATTTTCCGACAAATAACACAACAAACGACATACGGTGAGACATTTTTTGAATTTGTTTATTTTATTTTATTTTCCTTTTTTCAATTAGCAATTGTAAGAAATAAAAAATAAAATAAAATGGCAGAATGCCTGTGCTTCATTTCTGTGAGAAATCTTTGAAGCAGACAGGTTCTTTTAACCCTCCTCAGGCAGACTAGGCTTACTGTTAATTGAATCCAATTAAACATAAAAGATTGGATCTTATTTTAGTGAAGCAAGGCAGCTCGATCTGCCTGAGGTGGGTTAGCTTGTTTCTAAAGTGGAGTAGATGTAAGATCCGGTGGGTCTGGAACAGTGGCATTTTAGTCATGTGCTGTGGAAGTTGACTCTTTTCCCCCCATCTTCTTCACCCTTCCACCCGGGCAGTGATCTCATTAATTAACATACCTTCAACCAGAGGAGGCGTAAACTAATTAGTGGAATCACCAGATAGCTGTACTGCTGGGTGGTGGTAGGAGTGAAAACCAACTTGGGACACAGACAGACCCAGACCCTCCTTGGCACAAAACTGAATGCCACTGGACTCATAGATCACAGACAGCACATTTAAACCAGGCCACAGGCCGCATTTAAAACCTCATAAAAGGACTGGGCAATCACCTCCAACCATGGCTAGAAGGCAGCTCATTTAACTGAACTCATTTGTTGTGTTTATGCAGAATTGTAGTTACTGATGGGGTTGAAGTCGAATGATGACAGAGGTTCACACTGTGGACTGGTTCAAAGTACTTTATGTGTGCTTGTACAGGGGCGTCATTTTGGGTCTCAGGGGATGGCAATTGCCACCCCCTGACATTGACATTTAACCTTAAATTCAGTTATTTTACACGCATATCTTCTCCACCTCTTAACGGTTTTGTTTCAAATCAATCACTCAAATTTTATATTTTACATATAGAATCTGAATCGGTGCTCAACCACCGTCTGGTAACACGTGACACATGTTATAAACACGCGTTTTTCCAACTTATCTTGGGCATGTCATGATCTGCTATTTTCTTTAAACAGGGCTTTAAGTGGTCACTTTGTTTGCTACAGCCGTTTATATTTCTAAAATAAAATGACGCCTCTGTGCTTTCGGACTCTTACACCCAGTCCTTAAATCACTATTCTTCTCTCCTTAAAGCAGAGTGCATGATATATACACATCTACTGTGTGATATAGTGCAGAGTGAAGCCTGATGTACACTTTGTCCACTGAAAACAACACGGTGGTTGGAACACCCGTTATTTTTAGTGAGCGATATTAGGCTTAAGGGAGAAAGAAGGAGAAAAAAACAATCCCAGTTCCATGTTGCTATGGCAACTGCGATTTTGCTTTAGCGTATTAAAGCCAAACATCTTTTGACTATGCAGTCTGCCTTGGGTGTGATAGCAGATAAAGCAGCCATATTTAGTACAATGCTGAGGTTTAATCCCATGGCTGTGGTCATTCACGCAAAGAATAACTCACTCCCGGCTTAACCATTGTAAATATGACAGTGAGAACGGATCTTGCAATACGTTTTGTTGTGTTAATTTTCTTCAGATTTTTTCTTCAACAGAACAGCGTTGTTGTGTTGAATTGTACTCTATATAGTCTTGCGTTGCCAGACTGTTAACCCTCTCGCAATTTCCAAATGCTTCCATCATACAGTCTGGAGCAACGGTAGAGCTATCATGAGTATAATATATAATGGAGCCTTCTCCCCACTTATATATAGTGTATAGCGTGCTGCTTAGCAGAAAGGGAAATTAAAAAATCTAAAATCTAAAGGTATTTTAAAATATATTTTCGTAAACGGAAATAGCAGCTTATCCTTCCTTACTCAGATTTCGGGAGGTGTAGTTCCAGACTCTATATAGCATTCGGAGATTGTGCAATAGTTGTCTGGCTAACGCGAGACTATACTCTGTATAATGTCCGTAAAACGTCGGAAAGCTTTCCAACATGTCAGTCGTAATCCAACTTACTCCACCTGGATTAGGACTCTCGGTGACATGTTGGAAAATGTAAGTCACACAGCAGTTTTTAAGAAAGGGATTTGATATTATCAATGTGGACGTGAACGCTAGATAATTACTGTGCAGTGTTTATAGGGGATGGCAATGTAAACAACCAGAACAGTGATCAAGTATTACTTCACTGACATCTGTTTAGTTTTCCTCAATGTTTCAAATAAGCAAGATCTACGGTGGCAGAAAGACTTTTACAGTAAGTGCCTCTCATTCGAAAGCTGATGCAGCTGCATTGCATTCAAGCATATGAGATTCATAAGCTGCTGTGATGCAACTAACATGCTCACTAATTGACATTCATTCATTGTAATGCTTTTTTTTTTAAATGTTTTTTTTTTCCTATAATAAACAGAGCAGATGCTCCTTATTTTCTGGACCCAGGAGTTGCATCATCATCATCATCATCATCATCATATGGCTTAGCAGAGCCCCTATTCGGGTGTCCTCATATGTTGTACCTTGAGGGCCTGCTGTAAGTGAGGCCCACTAACAGCGGAGACCCTACTGGGGGTCCGGTGGACCAGCGAAAGAGAGACACTTCTCTATCAACACCACAGTCAAGAAGTTACATCTTACTTAACCACTTAAACCCGCTACCGGTTGGCCTGGAGGGAGGCCCACAGGGCGCTCGCCGCTCTGCTAGGGTATTTTCGGTTTTCTACAATTGTGGGAGAAGCTTTGGCTGAAAATAGCTCAGATCCAGGTCTCCCCGCAATACGGATGCTGGGGTTTAAGTGGTTAATCGCTATAGCAGTTGTCGGAAATGCTACACACACACAGTACAGATCCAAAGAGTGGCTAATTTAACTCTTGAGAGTGTACAAATGCAACCGTTCGGTTAGATCTGTACACTCTTGGGTGTTACAAATGCATAAACATATACATGTAATTACTGTGTAATTACGGCGTAATTACTGTGTAGTTACATGACATCTACAGTAGGGCCACAAATATACAGTTTGACTACCGTTTCTAGTTGTACCACGACTAGTGTCTAATCTATGAACAGTTACAATAGTTGACATGCTTTTAGAGGGAGAGAGGAGCAGTGTGTGGGCATGTGGGTGAGGGACACTGGACACTCCATTGATATCCATTAATATAAAAGAAGAACACTTATATAAAATCAAAAATAATGGTCAAAGACTGAGGATGGTAAATTGATTCCATTAGAGCATCTTTTTTTTTTGGTTATACTAAATCCTAAAATGGCTGCTTGGGTTTTTTTGTGCATTCTATTTTTGTCATTTTGTTTTACAGAAAGGCCATAAGACTAAAAACTTCCACAACACAATCCAGAACCAGAACCTCATACGGACAAAGTAATAACGGTGATCCCAAATCTTCTTGGCTTCAACATCGACCCATTCTAACGATTCCTCTCCAGGGGAGAGCAAAGATGGCGATTTAGTTCAATGTACAAAGATAAATAATAAATAAATAAAGTAAATGACATCCATATAAAAGACAAGTTAACACAAGAGAAAGAAAGAGAGGGGGGGAAAAACATATTAGAAAAGGGAACATATTCAAATATGTACCCAAAAAAAAGAAGAACATATACCTTTTATCAATGTCTAATTCCAGCTCCAGAGATTGTACAGTAGCTATTGGTGTGAATCTGACCATGCTCAATATTATATGACCATGGTCAGATTTTGGTCACCAGCCAGCTATGTCTGGCTGAGCAGCTGGGGCACACAAACAATTGCGGGTCACTAGTTTGTCAAAAATTCTCCATCCTTGTGGAAAACAAGGCTGTGAAAGAATCAGAACTCCGTCCTCACACTATTACTGTGCTGTAGTAGCCTGTAGTAGCAAACAGATTATGGAGACAACATCCAAGGTCAAATAGATTAAATTACACAGTAAAAATTCTGGTTGTTGTTCTTTTAAAAGAACAGAGCGAGACTTTAACTGTGTCAACACAGAGTTTGAGGCTTCAAAAGTTGTTAAAAGACAAAAAATAAGACAAAAAAAGAAAGAAAAATAAGAAGACAAAGCACACACACATACACAGACAAACAATTAACAATACAAACAAGTTCTAATGATTAATCAAATTGTCTTCACAACCTTAGAGCAGACCCTTAAAGAGGCATGCACAGTTGGACAAGAACAAAGACATTGGAAAATAAATAACATTTGTAGTAGACAAACAACAAAACATGGTGAAAGCAAAAGTAAACCTAGGCTATGATCGAGGTCCATGAGAGCGCAATCCTGAAATAGACATGTTGGTAAAACACAGTCATATTAGTTTGTTATCGAGAGGACGAGACTACCGTCGGCAACACGTCTGGATGATGACAAAAACACTGGCGCATGCTTTCCAACAACGAACCAAAAGCCACCCAACAAGAAGAACCAAACAACACGAGAGGAAGTGCAATAAAAAAGATGGATGTAAAGTATCGAGCAATCAAAATGACAGGACACAAACACACAAATATACACAAACACACATACAATATGTATGTGTGTATGTGTGTGTACTGTGTACAGACACGCATACACGTGTTGTGTGTACACATGCGCACGCACACACATAGATATCACAACATCTAAGAGACACAACAAACCGCCAAGAACATCCACGTTCAAACCAGGCGCAGGGAATAACAGCAGCCCAAGCACCACTGGCAGACTGCTTACGGTGTGTGGCCCCCCTCCTCTGACACCATGCATGCCCCCCCTAAAAGTCCATTCAATCCCCCAAAAAGCTGGCCCTGCTCTGCCCGTACAGCCTGCAATCAATCAATGTATACTGGGTCTAAGTGTGAGTTATAAAATCAAGAGTCCAGCTCCTAGCTGGCCTGGTCTCTGAACTCCTGCACTGAAGTCCCCTGGCCTGTAGAGGGCACTGGCCTACAGATGCTGACTGGGATGGGCTGATTGATATGGGTTTGAAACTGACAGACAAGTGGGGCCAGAGAGGCTGCAGAGAGAGAGAGCCATGTGGAATGGGGGTGGAGCGGTTGGTTGGTTGGTTGGTTGGAGTCATGGGTTTGGTGTCTCCTCTCTCGCAAGTCGCAGATGGGGATGTGTATGTAGGCAAGAGAGGACAGAGAGGGTTCGAAGAAGAGTATAAAGGATAGAGAGAAAAGTGAACGAATTAAGAGACAGATGGAAGGAAGGAAGGAAGGAAGGAAGAAGCAGAGAGGAGGGAGGGGGAAGAGTAAATTAGGGAAGATGTCGCTTCTTCGTTCTTCTTACCGTGTCTTTGGAGGACCTACGTCTCTTGATGCTGGAGGCCAGGTTGGTACTGATGGACCTAAAAGAGGCTTTCTTTTTGGGGTCGGGTTCTGCTCTACCACTTTTTCTATCCTAAAATGAATATATATGTAGAAACATTATTCGTGGTCGGTCCCGGGCTGGGGTGTGACAACCTTTGCTTTCCATTCTCTCTCTCTCTCTCTCTCTCTTCCCCCACTATATATATATATACTATATAACCACCACCACCTCCACCTCCTCCTGAACCACCACCCGCCGCCAACCCAATGACTCTGAGGGAGGTTTTCATTAGAATGACTACATCTTTGTCGTTGGACGTGTAAAGGCTCATTCATAGTTTGATTTTTCGGTGGTTTAGGTGATCACCGCTTCACCGAAAACTACAACACGACGTCACAAACCACCGCTCTTTCTTTCTAGCCCTGCTCTCTGTTTTTACTCACCACCGTTCGGTGGTCACCGGGAACGCCCGCGAACGGCGGGGGACGGGACAGTGGTGATAAAGATTATGAGCGATGCCAACCAAACCACCATTTGGTGGTGATAACGGTGATCACCGCCCTAAACCACCGAAAAATCTAACTATGAATGAGCCTTAAGAAGTTCAAATGGTGAGAAAGGAATGCGATAAAGGCTGCTATTTGTGATAGTGGCTAATGTACTTGGGTCCATCTGTCATGAAGGCTCCTTTTAGGCAAGGTTTTTTATCACGCCAGGACTGTACAAGATGGAGATCCCACCCCCTAGTAATGCATTGGCACATCCAAACACCCCCCAGACCTCTATAGAAATGCATTGGAATGGTTGGAGTGATGACCAGTAAAGGATGTCAGTGGGTGATACCTGCACTACACTGATTTTAACCATCCACAATATATCCAACTTGACACGCTCACTCCCGCCTGCACACACTGCACGCATACATACAACTGCATCCCCTTATTATCCCAGCACACAACAGCTCTCACAGGAGAAAAAAAAAAGCATCAACAGAAACAAGTCAATATGCCAAAAAACAAAGACATTACAAAAGTCAAATTTGCTAGACTCTACTTCTGTGTATACGGTTCCAACCCTTGTCAAAAGCTCTGGGGGGGAAATATTGAAATATTGCATAAATATTCCTGTCAAAAACATAATATTTTATAGATTTGCCTTTAAGTTAATCCGTATCCTTATATGATGAAAATGTAAATTAATGCCCTCCCACCCTCATATACCATCAGAGTGCCCCACAGCTACTCTCAGTTCTGTTACTATACAGCACAAGCACAATAACTGGGTGTTTGTGTGCAAAAAGCTCATATTAAGGTATTCTTACATCCTGAGTCTCTAGAGAGGAAGAGGGCTGCATAGAGGGGGAGAAAAGAAAAATAAAGAAATAAATATCCATCCACTTAGCTGTTAGATCGTTATACTTTAACAAGATCCTTAAGCGAAAGTCAACTAAGAAAGTGCGAATATAAAAAAAACTAGCAAAGCAAACACCACATCCAAAGCCAGGCAGCTATGAAAATAAAAAAAGGTAAGAGAAGCTTCCAAGAGGCAAATATGAAAATGCAGATCAAGGTGGTAACATAAAAAACAAGTCGTTAATTAAAGCCATTGAAATTCATTATACCCGATGTTACGGTATAATGGAAATTCACTCCACACTCTGGGGGAATGAAATGAGAGTGTGCGGGGAAAAAAACGATACAAAAGCTTTGTGAAGCCGTAATAACAGCTGCACTAAAGCTGCCTTTAACAAGAGATGGAGGGGGACGATGGTATTAAAGGCAGCTTTAGTGCAGCTGTTATTACGGCTTCACAAAGCTTTTGTATCGTTTT
>OOFJ01140038.1:0-11652 GCA_900323375.1 Benthosema glaciale
GCATATAATGTGTCACTTCGTCAAATCTGTTGTTCACACGGCCGTTGGCATCATCAAGCGTGCGACTAACGACTAGCTGTTGCAACAGCTACAAACATTGGATGCATCTTTGCATCTTCATATCACTGGCAGTGGCTGCCATTGACAATGAATGGTAGTAGACTGCATCTTCATATCACTGGCTGCCATCTGCCCATCTGAACGCAGCAAGAGAAATAGCTGTGTGGGTTTTGTGTATTGTCCATAACTACAGCAGTGGTTCCCAAAGTGGGGTCCGGGGGCCCTAGAGGTCCTTGAGGAAGGGAGTTCCAGGGGGTCGCCATGCAGCTAAATGATAGTTTGGAAACAAATGGACCCTTATGCGTCTGTAACCCGTCTTAGAGGTAGAAATGCCATTAAAAGGGGGTCCATATAGCCTAATGCATGTCAAACAGCTGGGGGTCCTTGACATTTAACGGGATGAAAATCACTGCTAGAGCTGTAAAAATCTTCTCTTATGGGGGTCCCTGGCATATATTTTCTAATGGGGGTCCGCAGGCTCATTAGTGTCAATTTGGGGGTCCTTGACATGAAGTTTGGGAACCACTGCCGTACAGTACTTTAGTGGTCATCTCAATGGTGAAAGAGTTACTGCCAATGTGAAGTATAGTGTGTTTAATTATGTTCAAACTTCAAGCATTAATCTAGAATTATTTAATGCTTTTATCAATTTGGCCTATGGCGACATGTTTCATTATATTGATTGATAAACGCCTTCATATTCAGCTAGTGATTGCGACCGCAAGTCGCAGTTACTATGAAAACCGTCAGGAAGCTGTCTGTGACTCACTTCCTGTTAACTAACGCTTGCCTGTTGTGTGTGTTGTGTGCCTGGTGTGTGTGCGTGTGTGTGTGTGTGCGTGCGTGTGTGTGTGTGCCAGATTTACACTGACTATTTGTTTTAAGTCTGTTGTTTCCCTGCGACCTGTGGTTGCTTCTCGCCCATATGGCGTTTTTCTTGTATTTTTTACAAGGTAGGACAAAAGCAGGGATAACTGATGAAGAGCTTTGGCTTGAAACGCTGTCAATAAATTACACTGGAGCAGATGAATGTGCAGGGTTTATTCTTCTTTTTCTGAAGACAAAAGCAAGGAACTCAATCATTGATTATACAGTTAAAGACAACAACCAGTTATATGAGGAAAAAAGCAAACCGCATGGGGATGAGCTGATAGCAGCAGTACACAAAAACAGTTACACTATGTTTATAGTCTTGAGAAAATGTGTGTGGTGGAAGATATTGGCAAAGTCGAGCTTTTAAGACACTCTCCCCACAAGAAACACAATGTACCACTGCTGCACAATGTACCACTGCTGACAGAGCTTTCATCTTCTGCCTCTCCTAAGTCCTCCATAAAGAAACCCTGTACACAAAGAGAAATTGTCTGCCCACTCTCCTTAAAAATTCAAGTGTTTTCTTCTTCTCCCTCCCGGGAGTGTTTGTATTACTATTTAATCCGTCTCTGTGCCAATGTGTACTGTATATGTTTGCGTGTGGCGTGCCACAGTCTGCAAACCGAGGCTTCACCATCGAGTTATTAGTCCTGTGATCAACCGGCCGTTACGTGGTGCAACAAGCAATTACTAACCATGCTGCAGTTTATTGTCACGTGTCCCTTAATTTGTTTGTTTTGCAGTGATCCCGTTATCTGATTTATATTTATCGCCAATCCTGCATCTGGTGCATGGTGGTCACCCAGGTGGGAAATGGATTCTAGAGAGAGCAAGAGAGAGGCATGAAGAAAGATTAGACCAGGGACATGGTTGCGCCGTAATAAAAATGCATCATTACATTATTTTGGTCAGACACACAAACCAGCTGTCGTATACATTACGTACATACAGTACACAGCAGTGAGTGAAGAGAGCCTTGAGGATAGGTATTGATCGTTGCTATTATAGATAAGTCAAGGTATATTTGTGAACAAGCAATGGATCTCTCTGTTGTCCCCCTCATGTGTCTTTCACACATATACATTTTCAGTGTGGTGGAAAAAGTACTCAATTTTGTTACTTAAATGGTGCATTTATATAGCGCCTTTATCCAAGGTGCTTAACATAGTGCATTACATTCTCCTATTCACACCCACATTCATACCCTGATGGTGGTGGAAACCATGCAAGACACAACCAGCACATCAGGAGCAATTTGCGGTTCAGTGTCTTTCCCAAGGACACTTCGACATGTAGACAGGAGGAGCTGGGATTCGAACCGCCGACCTACAAATCATTGGACGACCTGCTCTCCCTCCTGAGCCACAGTCGCCCGTTACTTAAAGCTTAAGTGCCTAAGACGAATAGCCGATAGCTGATCAAAATGTGATATTCTGCGCTTCATTAGATCTTGATTTGACTTAGATATGATAATAATGATCATCGCATCAGGGACTGCTGCTTGAAGCCCACAGGTCAAACTTCTTCCGAACCGGAAGTGGTTGACCGCCTGCTTCTCTATTGAGCTAAATTCTGGAAATTGATGAAGTTACCGCCACCATCAGTCCTGACTGTCCAATACATCCCACTTAACGATCCATTAACACGGGATCGTATCGTGGCTTCTGTATCGTGATACATATCTATCATGAGATTGCACGCAATATCCACCACTAGTGCAGTATAGTATAGTACAGTACTTAAAATGTACTTAGTTACTTTGTTATTTTCCACCACTGTACATTTTATCCATCCTCTCCTATCTCTCTCTCTCTCCTCGTACTCCCCCCACCCTTCCTTCCTGGTGATTTATACCAGGGGCTCTGGATAGCTGATCTTTATTCAGCGAGCCTCCAGGCATGGCTGATAACACCAAGGCTCCCCATCAATTCTTCTGCCCCACCTCCCCTCCTCCCTGTGCTGTGCTGGCCTCAGCCACATCCTCAGTCCAGCTCCCTCTGCCCTGTGTGTATTGTTGTACTGTGTATTGTTATCTACTAGCGATCATATCTGCTGCTCTGCTCCTCAGTCCTGTGAACCCAATATGCATTTTTTATGTAGTAAGAAAAGTTATAAGGCATTATTGGTAAGCCTCTTGGTACACAGTCTGCAGCTAGGAATGTTCTTTATTGGATACTTGTTGTGTCTAACAGGTTTAAGCCTAGAAAAAATGTCATCCTGTGCTGTCCAATTTCCATGGTATTCAAGCCTCGTATTGTGCAAAACAAAAAATGATATGTGTACAAGATACAAGATACACCTGACCTCACACAATACCCTAATCTGGAATGAAAGGAAAGTTTTTAGGCTCTCCACATTAGAAGAAAGGACTCTGTACCTTCCATAATGTTTCAGTGGAACCATTTGTGGACAGCCAATTCTTCTCCAGTTTAATAAAAGATAGGATAGCTCTCATCCAATGAGTATGGGAGGGAGAGTCAGGAGATTTCCAATTCTGTAACAAGATTAGTCTCCTATAGCAAATAAGGTGACAAAGGCCATTAGTATTAGGGAAGGGAAAAGCCCAAACAATGCACTTCCATTCCAATTCCATTTCTAAAAGCATGAGAAACATTTTCTACCATAATTGTGGTGAATGAGGTTGCAGTTTTCACTTTCAGTATAGTTGCCAATCACCTGAAGGGAACTTTTTAGGGATTGCAAGTTTATTGGTATACTGTACCCCAACCCAGTCGTGCAGTGGGGGGGGATTTCACCCTCAGTTTTCTGAGGTGGGGGGATTGTCCCCTCCACCTTTGAGCGGAAGAAAGCAGTGTTTTGCCTTGAAATCTGTGGAAAACAAAACATATCTGTGTAATTTTGCTAAACATCTTTGCTCCTCAGCGCAAAAGTGGAGGGGATATCGTGAAAGTACGTGAAATTTCCGCATGCGCATTGCACGCGCAGATACCCCCCAGATCTATCCCCCCAGTTATAAAATGCTCTCTGCCCCAACCTGTGTGATTTCCGGTCTATAGGGGCGGAGCACCCGCCCCTCTCCGCCCCTCCCCTCCCTGGTAGAAAACAGTTTAGAACACCAACGTCACCAAATTTGGAGCGACACCCCGCTGCACTGTTACTGGTTTAGCGGAATTCAAGTTGGCTACCAATTCCTATGCCAGAATGTCCAGTGAGTTTCCACATTCAGTTATTTTTTAGCCGAATGCGAACGGAATAAGAGCCTGTGTACCGATGCTAACTGTGGCACAACACCAAAGAATTGTGAAAGTGCTTTACACAACAAAACATTAAGCAATTGATGTATGTACAGTACACTAAATACAGTTACAAATATCACAACAACTACTAAAGACTAGAAAGAATTACCTGACGGGTCAAGCAGTGATGATATTCTACCTCAGCGGTTCCCAAACCTTTTTGGCCATGCACACCCTGTTACCCCCCGTCCTATGCCACCAAAATGTGGAACGCCCTACCAACAGCCATTAACACAAGTGCCCGGAAGTACTGTAGAGCATGGGTTCTCAACCCGTGGGTCGCGACTCCTCGGGGGGGTCCCGAAATTATTTTGGGGGGTCCCCAGATGATTTTACAAAAAAGCAACTGAATGGCTGGAAATTGAGAGTTTTGCATAGTACACATAGTCCATGTATAAACTTTCCTTAATGATTATATCTGTTTTTAGTATATATTTTCTCTATTATTTAGGTTATTGTAGCGGTCAATTTGTATTAGGGGTGGGGAGGGGGGCGGGGCGAGGGTCCCGAGACATGGCCAGCGCATTTCCGGGGGTCCCCAGCCAAAAACGTTGAGAACCCCTGCTGTAGAGTGTAGACCATTAAATCAGTGGGCCCTAACAACTAGTGACGGGGCTGCGATGGGCCGTCAAATTATGTTATTATGTCACAGTCCCTCTGGCTTGGTAGTTGGTTTCATATGGGCAGTTATTGTCGTTCCTTGCAGGAGTGTACGCTGGCCCAGAACAGACAGGAGTGGAGATCCTTTGTTGCTGCCCTACATGCCAGCCGGCATAAAGGGCAGTAAGTAAGTTGCAGGAATGTGCTACCTTCAGGGAAATGTCACTGATGGTGACAATGACCGCTGGCTGGCAGCTTGCTTTCAGCACTCTCCCGCAGGCCAGGTTGGACCCACGGGTCCTCCACACACCCGCACCGCAGCCTGTGACCACCTGAGTTGAATATGCACAGTCTTAGCCAGTCACCGACTTGATAAGGATCCAAATGGATTGTGTCCACAAAGCGTTGAAAACGCACGGCACTCTTGTCCAAACAGAGAAAGAAAAGAACATGATAATTATGTTTGCTCCCCGTCCTCCTTTATTAGTTTAATCAAACAACGTTTCGCCCGTCTGGGCTTTCTCAGGTCGGGTTTCTCAACTCTCGTCCAAAAAAATAAAAAATAAAACACTTGCCACTGAGGAAAATAAAAGTGATGAAATAAGGAATGTTTCAACTGACGACGGAGTTCAGGCTGCTAAACCCGGCTGTTTCTCTTTTCATTGCTTTCCATTTTAATTAAGACACAGTAATTGAAAATCTATTCAACACAATGTGAAAGGTTTTTTGGACATTCTGACAGTGGGCATCTCTGTCACACATACAGTACAGACTGGAGTACACACTTGCTCACTCCCTCACACATACAGTACACACACTTCCTCTGCGTAGCAGCTGGGTTGGGATCAGACAATGTTCTTGGCCGAAAGATCAGAGAATCTTGCTAACAGTTGCCAGGTTGGCCTCTTTACAATAACACCAATGCGCTCAGCCCTTCTGTCTGTGTGTGTGTGTGTGTGTGTGTGTGTGTGTGTGTGTGTGCGCGTGCGCGCGTGTGTGTGTGTGTGTGTGTGTGTGCGAGAGCTTGTGAGAATGCACAAGTGTCTGTGGGAGTGTTTGAGTGTGATAACCCATTAAATACATAAGACCAGATTCTATAAATGTCTTCTAAAAACCTATGTTTTTGTGTCACTGGTGCTCAAACTTGTTCATGTCAAGGACACCCCAAAACTGTATTTATTTGACCGCCGACCACCATCTGACAATGTTTCGTGTCAGGTACCCCCCCAGAAGCAAAGATTTGTGTTAAAACCGTTTGCCGTGAAATAATATATATTGAAAGACCGAGTGCCACATTCTCATGATCTTTCAAAAATAGCAGATATACAAGCTCGTATGCGGCACCGAGTGCCACCTATGATATCTATATCATATACCTATATCTGCTATTTTTCAACAGCTAAAGTTTGAAATAATGGTTAAATGGTTAAAAGCTATTGTGACTTCAGGACTTTACTGCACGACAAGGGCTGTTATCATATTCAATATTATGCCAGAAATTGTGATTACTCCTCCAGTCTGTGGTACTTCTCTCTCTAGTAGGCACAGACCTTGGGGGTTATTAAGAGCCAATGCCCACGTGAATCCTCCCAGTGTCATTGTGGGCTCTTCGCTACGATCCCCACAGCCCATTAGCTTCCCTGTGCCACGACGCACGGGGAGCTGTTGTTCATCTCTCATTAGCCCTCTCTCTCTTTGATTGATGTCGCAGGCAAGGCCAGATGGATTTTCACCCCAGACGTCGTTTCTCTCATCCACTGATTGGAGATTATGTGCAAAAACAATAAAAAACAAATATGAGATTGCGCCGGGGGTGAATTAGCTATGCCTGAAATGAACTTTGATGGTATACGTTTGATTGTTATTGTTTTTTTGGTGATTCAGACGCTACAGACTGTGAATATTGTCAGATCTCAACAATTGAAGGATTTCTTTTATATCATACAGCGACACATTTATTATGATAATTTTTTTTGCCTTCACTTTTTATGTCTTTAACATTTCGATTTTTATATCTGAAGAACAGTTATTAAAAAATATCAATGGGCCGTGAAGACAGTGTCACGATGACCATGTGAAAAAGTTCCATACATGGGTATTCCCAGCTGATACCCTAATACAATCCCTGTTATGCCCATATATGGAGATCCCTGATTGTGATCAATATTTAGCCCATATATGGGAATGCCAACATATCATATTGTGACGGTCTCATGATAACCACTGTGGTTGCTGCAAAGGCGTTAACTATGGAATCATGCATTTCCTGTCAGTCAGTGTATCACTCAAAATCCCCATACATGGGGAAAGCCCCATATATTAGCGATGGTACTTCACTTCCAGCTTCCCTGCGTCAGCTGATCTGAGCGCTCGGGAGGGTTTGTAGTGTGCGATCAGATTTGCAAGATATGGTGCTGCCATACCTTTGGTTGCTTTGAATGCCAGCATCAGAGTTTTGTACTCTGTGCGCCGTGTGCGGGCAACGGCCGGGAGCCAATGGAGGGAGCGGAGAAGAGGAGTAACATGTGAGAATTTTGGCTGGTTTAAAACCAGGCGAGCTGTGGCATTTTGGATCAATTACCTGGGCTCTTCTCACTTGTTTTCAGTGTTTTCTGCCTCCTCCCGCTTGGACTCCGAGAGGGTCCGGCTCTCGGGTCTGTAGGGCTCGGCTTCCGTGGGAGACGCAGGGACACTCCTGTTGGAGTCTGTGATCACCAGCGTCCGTCTCTCCCTGGTCTGCTTGTCACACTTGGTCAGGCGAAACCTCCCCACAGCTAGAACGGTGATCTCCCCAAGTTGGCTGCGTCGTAGCTCTGACTTGCTCATCGGGGGCCACTTCTTCAGGTTGCAGCGGCTGCATATGCTCTTGCCCCCCGGTCCCCCGATGGTGTGGAAGTGGTTGCAGGTGTGTTTGGCACCCCCTGCCAATCCCCCAGGTGACACGGGGATCTGTGGGGGCGTAGGGGTGAGCGGGGAAGTCGGGCTGACAGGAGGAGCGTCTGAGGCCATGCTGTTCTCATGAACCATGGCTCTGAGAGCATCACTGTCTGAGGCCATGCTGTTCTCATGAACCATGGCTTTGAGAGCATCACTGTTTGCTTCACGTCTCATGATACAGTGGACTATCTGCTCCACGGTGTCGTGGTTGTCAGTGAACGTGTCGTGCGACTCTGCACTCCGCTCCCCGCCGGCTTCCCCCAGCGCCGCCTCTTCGTCGCGGGTGTTGGCGGTACAGCGGTAGCCCTTCCTCTTCAGGATGTGACAGATCAGCACTCCCAACAGGCCCAGCAGGAAGAAGAGGAGCACCAGGACGAAGACGACGTATTCCGGGTTGGCCCCCACCACGCCACCATTTGCATCGGCATCTGTAGGCTGACCCGGCGTTACAATGCGCATGTCTGTTGAATCGCCCATTGACAGTCGGTCAGAACTTTACAGCTGCTGTTACTGCCAGCTGCTGTTGTCACCTTCCTTGGTGTCTGATGATGTTTTGACAAGTGGCAGTTTGAAGTGATCTCTTCAGGATGGAGATCCCAGATGTCATAGTAAATGCTGTCAGAATTAAGCCCATATATGGAGTTCCCTGATGTCATCAATATTAGTATATGGATATATGTCAGAAGCTGTAACTTCTGACATTCTATACAGTATGTTGATTGTTCCCCATCCATCCTTCCTTTTCAATGTCTCCCTTTTGACTGATACCTGTCCATTTAAAGTCTAGACGGGCCTGCCCCAAAGTTATTTGTGCAGCTGTGCCCGACAACTGGCGGAAACTAAAGTTCTCAATAGGCCCGAAAATTATGGCCTGGCCCTAACTGGGCCCTCATCAAACCCTGTATATTCAATAGACTGCCCCCGCTTCCACCCTTAGATCTCCATATATGGAGCCGACCTGTTCTGAGATCCCATATGTTGATCTGACCTCATCACACCCTGTACAATCTAGATACGCTCCATATATGGCCAGTGCACACAACCTCGCCCTTTAGGGCACTTCTCGCCCCCAGGCGTCTTACTGGTGGAGTAGTACAATATTTGCCTCTGAGATGTAAGTAGAAATATTGGAATTTTTTAATACTCAAGTAAAGTACAAAAGTACTTGAGTACAGTACTTTCACCACTGTATACTGGTGGAGCTTAAGTGCAGCCTTCTTCTCCTCGGTATGAACAGATGTTTTTGTCTGAGCTTTTTAATTGATCCACGGTGTGTAGCCCATCAAGAGCGACGTGGTTGCCCACTCTGCTAGTCTCGTTTGCAGCCTGATTCACTGTGAATTGGTTTTGTCACGCAATGCAACGAATCAGGTTGGAAACCAGGCTACACCTCAGCATCCATCCATCCATTAAATTCAATTCATTTAGATTCTCCAAGCCCTATTCAGAGTCAACACGGACTGTTTTCTGACAAGATGCTGAGTTTGATAGGTGCCCTGCAGTCTTAACAACATTGTGCTCCCATGATCAGATTGTGTGCCGAATAGTGCCAGCTAGTTCTATATGGCCTGGGGGTTGTAAATTGAGCCCACATGTATTGGAACACAGAAGAGCACGTTGTACCGCATTGAACATTTTAATACAGAGAATGCAGTTTGTTTCTAAATTCTAAGTCTTCAGAACTTAGTTTAAACCCTGTCAACTGTCGAATGTGGTTCACAGGAACTGCAACAAAGTACTGGAAGAAATATACCAAAACATGCACACTCTCTTTCTATGTCCCCTCTGGCTTTCTTCTGCGTAAGCCTGTGTTGTCATAGTTAATACGGCCTATAGGCAGTGTAGAGAAAAACACTTTCCCGCCACCGGAGAGGCCTAGGATCGATTCCCGTGAGCACCACTGGGAAGGCGCCGCCGCCACAGGGTCCATTTGATTTCTAAATTGGTTGGTCGAGGGCACAGCGGAACTGGGAGAAAGATTGAAACTTCTGCGCTGTCCTGTAGACTTTTGTGAAGAATTTTCCTTTCATTAAAATGCTTTTTTAGCCTAAGGGGGAAGGAGGGGGCGTTGTATGTATGTGCCCTTTGCCTTGGCAATGTAAACGTATGTTTTCTCATGCCAATAAAGCCCTTTGAATTGAATTGTATGTGTTTTTAAAATGTCTTCCTGTCAGGCTTGTGTCTCAAAGATTGCCTGTACCCTCTGCAGGTCAACAGTGGGGGTATTTATTTACTTGGTACTGACTCTATATGTCTCTCTGTGTGTCCACACCCAGGGCGTGACGTACTGTGGGGAGAGTTCTGCCAGCAGTCTGACCATGGCCAACGTCCCCTGGCACCAGGAAGTGGTCAGCTTTGTCCAGCGGCTGGTTGACATGCTGCCTCAGTATGAGATCGCCTGCGAACATGAGCATTCCAACTGCCTGCTCATCGCACACACCAAGGTAAAACACACGCTCACTTCCATTAACCATCCATCAAAAAACCATGTGCATCTGTTTTTAAGCAAAATAGATTTAATCAAATATATTTTGTAACCTGACCCGATTTACTAGTCAGCTGTAATCCAGTGGCCAATAATAATCACAAACACACACAATAGACAATCGGTCAGTCGTTCTCAAACATCTTCATGTCAAGGACACCCAAAAAATATATGTAATTGGCTACCGAACCGACCCTCATCTGAGAATATGTTGTTCCAGGGACGCCCCAGAAGTTTGAGTTAAAAACGTTCGCTCTGAAAGAATATATATTCAAAAATTTGCACCATATTTTCACGATTAAAAAAAATAGTAGATCTGCTATTTTTCAATAGCTAAAACACCAAATGGGGTTCCCTTCAGAATGGTTAATGAGTTAATTTGCTTACTCAGAACTGTATCTTTCCTGCTGTAAAAACTCCATCGGACTATGGAAGGGACTTTTACTTGATCATGTCTTCTTCAGCCACTGTTCTACTAATCACGCTGCCTTCAGTGTGTTCTCATATCCATGTTGATTTACTGTATGCCGTCCCCCTGGGCAGTCACAGCGTCAATATTACCTCTCCCCCAATGTATTCTGCCCCCTGCTGGGGAGTCACACTCACAGCATCAATAATACCTCTCGATCCCCCAGCTACAATTTCCGTGTGTGTGTGCGTGTGCGTGCGTGCGTGCATGTGTGTACAAACACAGGAAGAAAGAATAAAGAGTACAGAGGTGAAGAACCTCCCCTTGAAGGTTTGGCACTAAATGAAACACTCTATATCTTCTATCTATTTATAAATGCACAGTCTGTGTGTCTGTACTGCTGTAATCCATGCAACTTGAGAACCATTCGCCCCATTGACTTCAAATTCGACACACGCGTGCCCAACGGGCACTGCTCTAGTACAATAAATGTACCACATCTCTGTATGTGTGTGTACGTCTGAAATCCACGTAACTTGAGAACCGTTCGTCCCACCGCTTTCCACACTCAACACGTGGAGTGCAGTTTCTGTGTCAGTTGGATACACAGTTGTTCAGAACCGCTAGAAAAGCATTTTCAGCATACCTTACCTGCTATGAAACGGTAAAGTGCCTTAAAGGACAGTTCTGTGAGTGCTGGTATTCTCTTGTTTTAAAGTGACTTTCCTGTCACTTTTCCTGGGTAAAAATTATCAAAGAGATGGAGACAAATTGGAGTTTTTTACAGAAGTGATTACGTCTCTAATTGTTTTGATGAAATGAACATGGTGGACCCTATTAGGCCGGTAACTGGATCAAGCCCCAGTAAACGTACATTACAATACCGGAGTCAGAGCTCTTCACTTCTTTTACATAATTGAATCCCTCCCACCTCCTATCTATCTATCCATCCATCCATCCATCCATCCATCCATCCATCAACCGCTTATCTGCTGTCGGGTCGCGGGGGCAACAGCTCCACCAGAGAGCTC
>OOFJ01140041.1:0-11515 GCA_900323375.1 Benthosema glaciale
GAACCTATTCTTCGCAGGAATCACAGCAGACATAAACAAACCCAGCAGCTGTACATTCCAATCTAATTTAATTTAAAAATGGCGCGTTTGGTACTCATGAAAGAGAAAGGAGTCTTCACTATACATGTGATCATGTAACACAACAGCTATACTACGTGTAACTAAACAGGTATAGTCATGTTTTATACACTGCTGTTGTTAAGTGTAAACAATACATACACAACATGGATCCAAGTTCAACAGAAAATACACTAAGATGTTGCGGACCCAATCGTCTATGAATTTAATACACAAGACCACAATGGAAACTGCCATCAGGCCAGGGCTTTGTGTCATCCTTGATAAGTCGTATAATTGTACGACTATGGCTATTTTGCTAAATGTTAATAGACTATTCAATCAATGTTACGTAGCAAATAATTATTTTTTACACTGCATTCATTGTCTAAATTGCGTTTAATGTTAAGTTCAAGATTCAACTGCAAGAACATTCGTTAATATCGATAGTTG
The DNA here is from genome assembly GCA_900323375.1 of Benthosema glaciale. Classification (NCBI taxonomy): domain Eukaryota; kingdom Metazoa; phylum Chordata; class Actinopteri; order Myctophiformes; family Myctophidae; genus Benthosema; species Benthosema glaciale. Next base: position 511 of record OOFJ01140041.1, read on the forward strand.
AACATGTCATTTTTTAAACCGTTAAAGAGCAAAAGAAACATAACTAACCATGGTAATGTGACAGTTGAGTGGTATATATATAATCATATAATAATGCAACTTTATGCCAGCTAACATTAGCTCGTTGGCTAGTGTGTGCAAGTTGTGCATGCTCCCAAAACATGGTAAACAAGTTAACAGATTATTTCATGCAATGCAGCGAATTCATGCAGACAGACAGCAGCTGCACATCATTCAATGCTCGGTTGACATACCATAATAACCAACACAATAACCGTATCTTTCTTCTGGCTTGTTGTCAGATCAGTTGTCACTGTGAGAAATAATCATCATAATCCAACGAATCTGGCGCGCGCGGCGTCCACTGCTGTCGCCTGGGAAGTGACGTGACGTGTACTCGACTTGATGGCGTCGCCGTACGGCGGTGCCGCGCACCGAGAAATAGCAGATCTACAAGCTCACACCGTGCCACATCCACGGCGAGTTGTGAGCTTGTATATCGGGTTATTTCCAGCGCGCTACTCAAGTCAGTGTTGAGGCGCAGACTACGTCACGTTGTTTTTATTTTATTTATATAACGAGTTATAAAACCCCTACACTAGTCAGTCAGCCTTTCTGATGAATTGAAAATGAAACCTGTTGCTTTATCATTGTTTTATCCACAGTAAGTTTTGTATTGACTTTTCATTTGAAATGTACCCATTCTGCACAGTATGATTGTTTTTAAATCACTTTTCCCTAAACAGTAGCCCATGTATTTACTTGATTTCATGTACAATTATGAGTTTGTTTACATTTCTGGGCAATTACTACCAACACATCATCCCTGAAATCTCTACAAATACACCTACATTCAACATTAACCATTTCCACAATCACGAACATTGATTTTACTTGTTTCAAGAGGTGAAGGTTAGAATACTTGGTAGTGCATAGAAATGATCTTCATATCCAAGAAATGTATGTTTCTTTTGTTGCTCAGATTAACAAAAAGGACATTTATTGTGCCAGAGCTTCCTTAATTTCATCACCTCTGCTCAAATTGAGGTTTCAACACTAAGTCAGCTGCAGCAGATGATACTTGAGGAAAATGCTGCGCATGAGACAATAAAATGGCATCATTCATGATCAAACACTAATCCATCTAACTACTAAGAAAAGGACAGACCAGTAAGTTTCAAAAAAGATGTAGTAGATGGAACTTTATTTGTCAAAACAGAACATTATTGGTCATCTTGTTCAACAACAGTGGTCTTCTCGCTGACATAGATGCCATCCAGGAACTTCCTGATGTCCTTCTTTCTGACCGTGGTGGCCTGTTGGATCAAGGCCGCTGGAGGGGGAGACAAGGGCCAAGAGTGAATACAGGGAATGAGTGAGTCGCATGCAAAATGAAGGTGGTGGTTCAGTTGGAAAGATTTATAAGAGGCAAAGTTTTAGCCTAGAAAATACAGTACGTCAATCTACTGAATGAGTTCTGCCTTACAGCGATTCAGTCATTTTGTTAACACAAGACATGCTGTGGTTATTGGTTAGTCTAGTCATACATGTTGACATTAAAAAAAAAACTATATATACATAAAATTTATAAAACATGTCTAGCATAGCATATAAATGGTATACGGAGAGCTCGCTGCTTTTCCAACTCGCCACGATTTAGTGCATTTTAGTTTTACTTCCAAAACACCTTTTCCAAAACATTTCCAAACATTTTATTTTAATTGAAAGGTCGAGAGTATAGTTGTTTAGACTAGAGTTTACACTAGATTGAGTAGGAATGCAATCAAGAGTAAATATGTCAATTACTACATATTACTCCTTCAAAAGATAGCACTGTTCCTAATGAACTATAACATATCTGGGTTTGATACACTGATTATCTTTAATATAATACATTACTAATTAAATAGTTTCTCTCGACTTTTCGCTGCGGCGAGTTGCTATCGCGGCGAGATGTCCGGTATTCGCACGTTGCATTGCATAAACTGGACACACAAGGAAAAGAAAAGGTGTTAATTGGTTAAGATGAAACAAAAAGTACACGTTAAAGCAATGCCCCCCCCTGTGGTCCACAGGGGAAGATTTGAAAATATTCTCTAACCTCTACAGAACTTGCAGCAGTTTTTAATTTTTCGTCTCCTCAACTGTTCCCTTCTCGGACACGTAAATACCGTCCAGGAACTTTCTGATATCCTTATTTTTGACTGTGGTGGCCTGCTGGATCAGGGCAGCTGGAAGGAACACAGAGAAGCTAGGGGTGATGCGCAGCATGCACACAGGTCACAACACAGGGTCAAGGACAACAAACATTCTACACTAGGTAGTACTAGTAGGGCTTAACAATGAGTCCCAATTTTATTCATTAGTTGCACAAAATAAAGCATCTAAAATGTCTAAATAGCCTTATAACAAGGCATTTTAATGTTTTAGGTAATATTTGGTCCAATGAATCAAGCACAACATTTCAACCTTAAAATGTATACCAACAGGACCATTTTTGCATGTTTGGCTCTCAGTCTAGCAAATCACAGCACAATTAAGCCATTGTTAAGATGTATGACATTCAGACGTCCATTACATCTTTAAGCAGATGCTTTTTAAGATAGACTTTTGGAAGTTTGAGCAACATTAGGCAATCTGCCAATAATTATTGGTAGTAATGTAAAATATTCATGACTTTGTCAATGGGCTAAACATGGAACAACATTAGTAGGGTCCTTTCAACAACAATTTATTTTGGAACGCACCTAATGTGGTCATTATATATGCCATACTGCAAGTAAACAGAATTGAAGCTCAACCAAATTAACAGTCTGAAAAATTGCAATTAGAATTTTTTACAAATTCCTCAGCCCTAAGGATAGGCCAGGGTGATTATGGATTTGTAGAATGATGGACAGAGGGGTTGAGGAAAGACATTTCAAAAGATGGGGGGGATCAGAGGGGTAAAATTGTTGTTGCCCACATTTTCTCTATCGGAAAAGCAATAGGTTGGGAAAGTAGTATCAGTATTCACAAGACTTGATTTCAAGATGGAGCTGGCAAAACTTAGCATCATGGTTGGTTAAGAAATGTGTAAATTGTGGCACACTGATACGAAACAAATATAATTGACAGTACCAATTTGAATCCTTTAAGTAATCTTTGTACAAAGCATTACACTTGGGAAAGCACAAGTCAATAAACATATTAAAATCTGATTAGGTAAACTTTAGAAGCTACGGCTTTAAGTACACTGAACATGTCAAAATGTGCCCCCATTATCACAGCCGTAAATGCTCCGTCTTGTCAATGGGCACAAATTGGGAGTCACAGTATGCCTTTTCCAAAATGAAAAGTGTAGATGGGCAGTGAGAATGACCAACCTTCTAAAAGATGGATTCTGAATGATTTACTTGGGATGTTCTACGGTTTGGATAGGATAAGAACGAAACAAACATCTAAATCATGGTAGTACTAAAGGTAGGGAAAACTATGGTGTCCAATTCCAGTAAATCCATGGACAAGGATATGATGGGTAACTGAATCACCCATCGACAAACCTTATACTCATAGAAGCAGCAAAGGGATCCAATCTTTGCAGTGGTCCCCTAGCTTTGACATGTACATCAAAATGAAATACTGAGCTTTCATTTGACAAAGAAACCATTCATGGCAAACCCGCTTGCGGTGACTAGAATGACCTCGACATTAGATTAATATTATTTGGTACAGTGGTCTGGAAAACTAGCAGTTACCCCAGAGGGCGTGAGACTATCGTAACTGAGTCTAAATGGTAAAGTTGTTAAACCCACCTGAGTTGGACACCAGCTCAATGTCATTACCCTCCAGGATCAGCTCATCCTTCTGGGCTTGTGAGAGTCCACATACCACACCTGGGGAGGGGACAGATTGGGGTAAGGAGACAGAAGACAGTAGCTTAGAAGGATCCTGCACAAACAAAATCTTTGAACAAACCAACAAAAGGATTAATATCACTGCTCTTTTGAGGAAACCCCCACATGGGCAAACATCAGTCACAGAGAGTACCAATTATTTTTGTCACTAGTAGGTGCATCTCACTTACCGGCCCTCATACGAACACGGCGGATGTACTTCTCTCCCAGGAAGTTCCTGATCTCCACCAAATTTCCACTCTCCTGAATGACTACGTTGATGGGGAAATGGGCATACACAGATCGCATCTTGTACCGGAAACCCTATAGAGGGAAGAAACATGGCCATCAGCATTGACAGTGAACACAAGACTTATCTCCCAACAATGTAAACCATGACTGTAGCACTGTACAGCTGAATAGAACGCCCTCTCCAACTAAGCCCCATCTTTAAATAAAGACAATGTCATGACAAAATAAACAAATCAGTATGACCCAACAGGCAAAAATATATACATATGGATTAAAGCTAAATAAATTCTCAAGACTGAAAATGTTTGTACTGTCAAGTCCTAAATAATGAAGCCCCTCCACAGAAACAATTAAGATTGCTTTAGTAGTATTGATCCTGCTGTTCTACATACTGCCAACGGTGAAATCACAAATTGAGGCTTTAACCTTTTCCTTTATATGAAATATCCCAGACGATTAAGACTTAATGGCAGATCTTTTTTGAACATACCCAGTAAGCCAATTTAAATGCTCCAATCTTAAAATGCAATGAGAGCTTGTAGATTGGCAATTTTCGCTGTTCATCATGCTTCCATAGAAGACTGTCTTCTATGCCATGGAATCCAAAATACTTAAATCAGTCGTGGCGACTGAGAACTTTAATCCATGTGTATAGAATGTACAAAATGCCAATACAAAGCTGTCTCACCATTGTGACTCCCTTAATCATGTTCTGGACATGACTGCAGATGGTGCGGACTGTGGCCAGCTCCTTTCTGTTGCCCCACCATTTGTCCACACGCAGCTGAAAACAGAGCAGGACATCAACTTCCGCACGTCCATTAGAAACAATCCCTTGAGCAGTAAGACCCAAGTGAGCAAAGTATCTTAGTCTAAGGGGGTGGGCAGGCAGGCCTTCAGTTTTGTTTATTTTCTTTACATCTTCAAAGCAGCATTCACTGTTGTGGCCCAACAGAAAATGGCAAGGCCAGAATGTAAACATACGCCATTTGTACATTGTGCCATCGCATATTAGCTGGAACCTTGGAGGTTAGGAATGTACCAAACTTTGAAGGCTTAAAACATCAGTTCTCTCAAAAGCAACAAGCCCTGACGAAAACACAGATTGACCAGCTAGCACATATGTACATATAACTATTGCATATTTACATACAATGCACACTTTATGCAAATCTGTAAATCGTATCATCTCTTTTGTGGAGATATTGTCTATTCACAGTAACTAGAATTGTTACCTTGACGAATCCTCATTCACTTCACTTATCTGCCCAATGACAAGGGGCTCAAATGAGATGACAAATGTATCATGTTGTCCCCTAAAGAACCGCCAACTTCACCATGTTACCCTTTTATATCAGGAGGCTTATTTTCTAATTATTCAATGCTGTGTGCTTCAACAAAATGAAAATACATATGACTGAAATGTCAGTTCCCTGATCAAGTCTCCAGTCAGTCTAAAATGTGTCACACATGGTATATAATTAGACAGTCCAAAAGTTGTCCCAACATTTAGAGAAACTACAAGGTGCCAAATGATTACCTTCTTGTGTTTTGCGCCCAGAAGTCTGAGCTCCAGGTTGATGTGGGTAAACTCCCGGCGGAGCATGCCACGGGGACCCTTGACGATTACCGTCCTCCCCTTCAACTTGATATCGACTGCAGACACAACAAAACACAGCAGATGAGATGTTATGATCAACCATCAATTAAGATGCAATACAAAGCCCAATGATTACTCAAATCATCCCCTTACCATTGTCGGGAATGTCGACAGTCTGGTTACTGAGAATGGTCTTCATTCTGCAATAAGAAACACTGATATTTAGGTTCCACAGCCTAGTTTAGTTGTAGATACACACACACAGCAACCCTTCATCTAGTGCAAACAAACGTCAGTGTTGTCAGTCCTGACAACACTAAATGAACACAACCTAGCTCTGGTCCATAGCCCTAATGCATAATTCTTGATTAATCATTAGGGCTATGGACCAGAGCGAAAGACAACCCCTTTCCACATGTACTGTTCATTCATACTTTGACAACTTGACAGCAAGTGGACGCTTGTTAGAAAATATAGTTCAAAGTTCAATTCTACACGAAGCAGCTTGTGGAAGAGCACGTATATTTGATTCAATGAATCTTTGGACGTACAGTGCAATGCACGATGACACAAATTACTAGACTACCACTTACAGTAGCTGCTCATGATGCTAATGTATCGCTAGCTAAAACAATACATATCGGTAAGCTATATACCGTACGTCAATGAAACAGTACGACTGGGTGATAATATGAACATTATTTAGCAGTAGCAGGTTAGAAGATTCCAACATTAAGTATATTAAACCAATTCAGGGGGCCATATTGCAAGAAAACAAGACGCGTAGGCCTGGGCTGGGGACGAGTCTGGGAAGGGACCATCGGAATAACTAATGTTGTGGAATGCCAATAAACGTAGCGTTATGAGTTAAATACGATGTCTGTCATTTGTATTAGCAATACCCGGACAAATATTCCACCAGGGATATAAAATGTGAGTTTGTTGGCCACAGATGGAGTTAGATTAAACACAGCTAAATTATCCGCCTTCGTTCTCACCTCGCCGGTAGTAGAGGAAAGGAGGAAGGAAGGACGTCACGACGCAATTGTAGGGTGCCTACGTCATGACGTAACGGCTCCCAGCAGGCATTACAAGTTGAATGACGAACTGATTATAATCATCGTTTTAAATAACTTTAGGCCCAAAACGTAATTAGGTTTTATTAAAGTGGGATAAAATCTAACTGTATGAGGAAAGAAATCACACTGATCACACTTTACAGGTTTTTGGTGTCTGTAGTGTACTAATTCTTGTGTTTTGCCTTCAGACCAAAGTAAACGCACACAGAGTGTTGTTTTCAATGACAGGTTGCGTAGTAGTAGCAAGTAAGTAGCTAGATGTCATGGCGTTGATTAAACAAACATACTTAATTGCAGGTCGTTTCTCCTCTAATCATGTATGGTTGAGTCCAACATGGAGCAGATATGTAAGTATTTTACACTCACTGCAGTTGTTGTCACTAACATACATTTCTTACATGGTTTCTTCATTCTTATATAATACTACACACGGTCAGTGTCGTAATTGGTTGTCGTTGGTCTTCACTTACAAAACGACCACATTAGGTCGTTTTGTAACCTAGCTAGAAGTAGTATCAAATATCAAACAAATAAACAGCTAGCTGTCATTATTTAGAATGGTTGCTGGTCTAGGGCAGTTGACATGGGGTTAGCTCTGGTCCATAGCCCTAATGCTTAATTCTGCCAATGCAAGACAAAATTAAGCATTAGGGCTATGGACCAGAGCTAACCCCATGTCATGGGGTCTACTATATGGACCAGCTCTGGTCCATAGCTCCACTGTTTCTATGATTCTGCCTCGCAGTGAGCTAGACCAGAGCTATGGTCCAGACAGAGTTCCTTGAGGGGGTACCCACTCACTACCCAGTGATTGACTGATAACTTAATCTTCACCATTATCGAGAATAACTGCTCCAAGTGGGCAGGATCATGAAAATGCAACCAATGACGACAAATTGTTGCTGAATAATAATAAATGATAATGCGAACTGTTCCGCAGGTGTGTGCCAGTGGCATGACCACAGTGCCCAAATCCTCCACGGCGGGAAGCGACAGCAGGAAGGCTGTGTTGACAGACGACGGCCCTGACCTACAAGATTTCATCTCTGGGGACCTATCAGAAAAGAGCAAGTGGGATGAGTACAGGGGCAAGCTAAAGAGAGAGAAAGGAGAGAGGTACAAAGTAAACCTAAACATGTAGAATCACATTAATGACCACTTGTCATATGTATTTGAATACCAGACGAGTCACCCCTTTATCGGCATACAGCCGGCGGAACTGCACGACCTGGTATTCCTAAAGTAACCTAAGTAAATTATGCTTAAACGGCTAAACCTAACCTTATTCCTAACCTTAACCTCAGTAAAACTATGCCTAAACCTAACCTATACCTAAACTTAACGTCAGTAAAACTATGCCTATTTCAGTAAAACAAAATAAAGAATACAAGAACCGCGTCGCCGAATGGTCGGCATGAGGTCGGCGGAAAAAATCGAGGGGCGAGATGGTTTAGGGGTGGCTGTACCTGATACCATGTATTTAATTTGTAACTGGAAGTAGAAGTCAGTAGGGTTCAAAGATCAAAGACCATTCCTTATCTTTATGCAATAGACAGCGATGAACTTACTATCACAAGCCCTAGTACTGTGGCATATAATTCTTACATTTCTTCAGACAATCTAAATAATGTATCTTATTTCAGCAGCTTTATGCAGGGATTACATGTGTATATTTTTTAGATAAACCTTTATTTGTACTGTGACAGGCTGAGGCTTCCTCCTTGGTTGAAGACGGAAATACCGATCGGAAAGAACTTCAACAAGTTAAAGAATACGCTGAGAGACCTCAACTTACACACCGTAAGTGATGCGCTTGCATGTGCGTGGCTTTGTCTTTGTGTCTGTATGAGAGAGTGACATTTTCATTATATTCAGTGTGTTCGTAAGGTCCGTAAAGTGGAACTAACTTTTCACCCCTTTGAAAAACAACATGGCATGGAATATGGAATTAATTAATCTAAATTTAGACTTTGTCACAGTGAAATTATCATTTATCAAGGTCTAGATTAGCAAACTTTACTGACCGTATTGACGGTATAGCCATTAGCCACAGTAAACCTGTCATCCCTATTTTTGGCATATGATAGGCAAGATCGCTCAAGATTTTCAAACATAGCTGATCTACAAGCTCACAGTACGTCTCGTGACACACTATGAGCTTGTTGATTAGCTATTTTCTGCAACACTGTCATACAATTAAGTATAACACCAGGGCATAAGTGGGTAAGCTACATACAACAGTCTCCAAGCCTCAAGCCTTTTATCACAATTTAACATTAAGAGCAAAAAGGAGTACTCTACAGTTTAGATTTTCATCTCAAAATGGATTAGCTATTACACTATGTATTTGTGTGATGTCTTTAATATGTGTACTTCCAGGTGTGTGAAGAGGCCAGATGTCCAAATATTGGGGAGTGCTGGGGAGGAGGAGAGTATTCTACAGCCACAGCTACCATAATGGTGAGTCCTCATCTGAATGATTTGTCTGGCAGTAAAATGAGCTCTGACCAAGTGGCCAAAAATGTGGTTGATATTATGATACTGGGCAGCAGTGGGTCAGCAGCTAGAGTGGTCAGCAGAGTGGTCACCTCGGAATCGCAAGGATTTTAGTTAGATTCCTGCTCCTCCAAAATGGCGTCACTAGCAGTGGGCTTACTTATATTGTCCCGCCCTTAGCAAGACACAGATATTTATAATACATTTAGTTTATATTGCACTTCTTATGGAGGCGACTCGTCTAGGTTAGTCGAATAACATTATGGCTTCTCTGTGAATCTTTGATGTCATATTATTGATGTCCAAATATGGACGGATGGACGGACTCGGACACATTTGGGGGACATACAGTATACTGACAAACGCTCTTGTCTTTTCACCACATCTTGCCCCCTAGGCACAACACTGTAAAATAACACTAATTAAATGGGGGAAATCCAGTGGGTGGGCCACATAAAAGGATTAAAACAAGGATGGGCCATTGTAAAAGGCTTAGGGGAAGGCCTGCAGATAATGGAGGGTTTTGAGGCCATTTTTAAAACCTCAATTAAAGGGGTAGTTCTGAGATAGAAACTAGTAGCGTTCTAGTTTTATTGTATGCTTGACTCTAGTCAGTCTGGTGTTTAGCCAATTTGGTAGATGGGACTTCTTTTCTGATGTTCATTGCTGATTTCAGTCAGTATTGGAAGAAGCACTTTCTTTTTTTTAAAACATCTGTTTATTGAGATTTTTCAGTTCTATAAAAATATAAAAAATGTTCTTTCTACATATATATTAAAAGTATAATTAAAAGTGGAAGTTATGCTTTCAACATCCAAGTATTTACCATCACATGGGTCAGAAACTAGTGAAGTAAAAAAAAAAGGAAAATATATTATATACCTCAGGTAAGCAGTGAAAAGCTACTGTACATTTCACAAAAAAAGCAATGATGAATAAATAAACACAATGTAAAATAATAACGGTGATAAAATAGGATGTAAGATGGAGCCATGGTGTGGACTCTAATGTTGTGTATTTGGATTCTATCAAATTGAACTTGTAAATAAAGCAGGGAGGTAGACTAACCCCATAACCTCTCCCTGATCATTTTGTCTTTCTCTAGCTGATGGGAGACACGTGCACCCGTGGGTGCCTGTTCTGTTCAGTGAAGACGGCCCGCCGACCCCCTCCTCTAGATCCAGACGAGCCCTACAACACGGCTAAAGCCATCGCGGCCTGGGGCTTGGACTATGTGGTACTGACCTCTGTAGACAGAGATGGTAAGAAGACAGTGTTTTGTACCAATAAATATAGTATACCAGTGGTTCCCAAACAGAAAATATACATTCGCCTGGGAATATAACTAGTGAAAATATCAGATCTTCAAGCTCACAACGTGTCGCTTCACGTCACGTTGTGAGCATGTAGATCCTCTATTTTTAAACTACCGTAATAATTAAAAACAAAATGTGGAAAGAAAAACTAAGGGGACCCATAACAATGTGTCCGCGACCCACAAGGGGTTCCGAGTTGACCCACTGTTTGGGAACCAATGCAGTATACTACATGTGAGTGAATGTCAGCACTCACATCAATAGTAACGGGTTATTGCGAACGCAGTGAGCCCTTACTATGTGTAAGCCAGGCAGAACATGTCTGTGCGTGTGTGCTGTCTGTCTGTCTGTCGCAATAATAACCCAGCGTGGCTAATGCTAATACAG
>OOFJ01140041.1:11819-23853 GCA_900323375.1 Benthosema glaciale
GAATCGTGATAACCAAACCTGTACATACTGTGTTCTCATGTTTTTTTTTATATGTAGAGATTTTTGACATATGTAAATTACTTGTGTCAAATTATTATTCATATTGGGATTGTGTATTGGGACCCGAATGGAAACAAGGCTGCAAAGTCTTTTTTCGGATATCCCTTTGGACAAATACATTATGTTGTTTGCATTGTGTATATATATTTTTGATGTCTAATAAAGTATTCAAAAACAACGTGTCGCTTCACGTCACGTTGTGAGCATGTAGATCGTCTATTTTTAAACTACCGTAATAATTAAAAACGTGGAAAGAAAAACTAAGGGGACCCATAACAATGTGTCCGCGACCCACAAGGGGTTCCGAGTTGACCCACTGTTTGGGAACCAGTGCAGTATACTACATGTGAGTGAATGTCAGCACTCACATCAATAGTAACGGGTTATTTTAAAGATCTTCTTTGAAGATGCTCTCACATCAATAGTAACAGGTTATTGCGAACGCAGTGAGCCCTTACTATGTGTAAGCCAGGCAGAACATGTCTGTGCGTGTGTGCTGTCTGTCTGTCTGTCGCAATAATAACCCAGCGTGGCTAATGCTAATACAGAGGAACGTTGTGTCTGTCTGTCACAATAATAACCACAACGCTGCTAACGTTCATAGTAATACAGAGGAACGTTATACACTGCGTTCGCTTCACACGTACACGTGTCTTACTTGATTTAAAGATGCTCTCGTCTCACATGACTTATCTATCTGTCAGATATCGCTGATGGAGGGGCGGAGCATTTTGCCAAGACTGTCACTCAACTGAAGGAGAGGTAAGACAGACGCACCAGGTTCTACTGTAGAACAGAACTGAATAATCAATAATGCAATCAAGTCTTCTCATTGTTCTGGGACAATGAAAGGCTGGTTTATCTCTGTTCTGTTCATCTGGTTGACATAAACTCAGTCAGCAGCACTATTGTGTTAATACGTTTCAACTAGGGGTGCAACAGTTAATCAAACTAATTGATGTAATCGATTATAATAACAAATAATCTATTTTAATAAAATACTTTTTTGAAAGTAGCTGAAATAGAAGATATCTACAAGGAGCTGCAAGGGTCCACAGGCTTGTAGATAAGCCAGGCAGCCAGCCCATTTCAGATATGTTTGTGCAACAACATTAAAGAATGTTTTATATGTGGCCTTAAGTGGTTAATCATACTAATCGATTCAGTAAAAAAGAAAAACAGGAATTACTTACTAATGTTTTTAAAACTACATTTCTCAATTATTCAATGAATCTAAACAGCAATTATTGATGGAATAATTGCAGACCTTCACCCTGGTCGGTTATTCTCCATCTAGGAGTTCTCGGATCCTGGTGGAATGTCTTACTCCTGATTTCCGTGGTGACCTGGCAGCAGTGGAGAAGATCGCCCTGTCAGGGTTGGATGTTTACGCCCACAACGTGGAGACGGTCCGTGAACTGCAAAGGTACTACTAGCTGGTGCCCACAGGCTGACGACAATATACTGGAACTCAGATTTTAGGAACACATCACATTAACGTTTTCTCTAGTTTTGGGGATTCCCAAACTGTGGTGCATGAGCACCTTCTAGGGCGTGTGACATGAAAAGACTGAACGGTGGTGTTATGCTTTTATTTTAAATACATGAACATATTATGCCAATATATGGCAAGTATATGCAGAATATTCAGGTTCATATAGACTACTGTATATGTGCATTTGTGTATATATTGCAAATATATATATATGGATATAGGATATACAGTATGTATAATATATAGCTTATGCGACATATATGCACTATGCAGGGGGGCAATTTCCAATAATGTCATATGATAAACATGTTGCATATATAAAATATATATATATATGTTCATATATTTCATTTCCGTGTGTGTGGTGGGGGGGCGGGGTATGTCAGCTTGGTCGGGAGGTAACAGCGAAATAACATTTGGGAGCCGCTGCTTTAGGTGATTCTACCCATCTATCCTTTAGCCGGCTAGTGTGATGGACCTGGTCCTTTGAAACTATACATCTCCTTCATTTATAAATGTCATTTAATTGTGTTTAATATAACATGACTTGTTGTAATACATATCTTTAAATGTTTCTGGGTACAAAGTTTGTACCCAGAAACATCTCCGTTTGTACTACAAACGGAGACCATAAGATTATAATATAGATGACAAAATGGGGAGGGACTGTTATACACATTCACCAGCAGGTGGCACAATGAAGCCAATTCTCAGTTACACTGATAAATGCAGAGAGGAAAAATGTCATTGATATTTGTATTGACATTAAACAAAATAATGCATTAAGTACAAATATTTAAGTGTATGTATGTATAGCAAGTCACTTCTTAGTCTTACTTTTATAGAAACATTTCTATGTTTACATCTATTCTTAATGTGCACTGCTTTGTCACCTCTAATCACAGGCGTGTCCGCGATCCAAGAGCGAACTTCAACCAGTCACTAAGCGTGCTGAGACATGCAAAGAAGGTCAAGCCGTCCTTGCTCACCAAGACCTCGATTATGCTGGGACTGGGGGAGACCGACCAACAAATACTCAATACCCTGACAGGTGTGTGTTTCTGACTCAAATTCACACAAACACAGTGGCTCTACGGTGGCTGTATTAGTTCAATTTAAAAAGAAAAATGGGTCTTTCTTGTGATGTTGTTACAGAGCTGCGGGAGGCAGGGGTGGACTGTCTGACACTGGGCCAGTATATGCAGCCCACCAAACGCCACCTCAAGGTACAATCAGAACATTACACTCCATCTTCCTTTCACCTTTTGCTACGGTGATACTTAATCCATAATCTTTTGGCATTTCTATATCCGTTGCGTTCAACTGATTGGTCTGTGTCTAGGTGGAAGAGTACGTGACCCCTGAGAGGTTCGCCCACTGGGAGAAGGTTGGGAATGAAATGGGCTTTGCCTACACGGCCAGTGGCCCCCTGGTGCGATCGTCTTATAAAGCAGGTGAGCTGCTGTGATGCTTCTAAGGTTTATAGACTGTGTATGGCGTCACCTGTTTACATATTTTAATTGTTGTGTTATATATTGCTGGACTGTATTTTATTCTGCTGTTGGACTAACTTTGTCTTGAAAAGTGCATTATAAATAACGTTTATTATTATTATTATTGTTGTTGTTGTTTTGGGCTACCTTGACATGTTCATATCTGGCTTCCTTCTACAGGAGAGTTCTTCCTGAAGAACCTACTCGAGAAGAGACAATCAGAAGTCACTATTACAGAGTGAAAACCTGCAGCCTCCTGTTTTAGTGGACCTTCCTTTATTTGACCTCAGGTCAACTACAGCCTAACAATGCATAACAATAGTATTCCCATAGGAGGAAGATTATCAGGAAAGTGAGATGCGGTATTAGTAGGTGGGGGACAGGAAATGTGTTGGTTACATCAAGATATGGGGTCTGCAAATTTAAATCCCACCTATATAATCCCTTCTTTCACATACTGTACACTATTTATCTGAGACATGCAAGTCTCCTAAGGGCTTCCTGAACCCCCACTCACCCTTCCCTCTGGGTTGGAAAGCACTGATTTATCACTGCATCAAGAGAGTGTGCTTGAAAAAGGAGCAACACATGGAGCAGACATGATGGGCGTAAAAGCTGTTCTTAGTTGAGTAATAATTATGTTGTCTTATTAAAGATTTTCTATGTGAGCGACACTACTGTTATGGCTTTGTTATTTACAAAGTAGACTGGTCTGTTCAGTTATTCATAGTTGTGTGTTTGACAACTCTGCAGATGGTTTTAAACTTTGTAAAGCATGGCTCTTCAGCAGGGGGTCTGTGACTCCTTAGGGCAGACTGAGGTCAGCAAGTTTAGGCCAGAACATAATCATCAAAGGCTAATTTAAGAACTGAAACTTGCGACAGACCATTTATTTAATATACAATAGCTTACATATGAATTGCTATAACACGTGTGTGGCATAATTGCATACTGAATATAATTGTGTGTAATCAAATGGGTGCAAATAGAAAAGCTTGTGTAATCAATGTGTGCACTGTGCAGGCCACACATTACTTCATTAAAAACAAAAACACCTACCTGTCATTCACTGTATGTGGGATAATCAGTACATTTACAAAATAATTTGCCTGGTCAGTTCTTTCTGCTGTTTCTTGATAATACACAATGATGATTACTACACTACAGGCGGAATCTGAGAGAAAATAAAAAATGTAAAAACCGGACACAAGTAAATGTGACCAGGATGCTCTAATTACAAGTCTTGACTCCTTTTATTTGTAATGTTATATTCTTCAAAAGGTGGGTTGTCGTTCATAGCATTGGGTGGATATCCATGGATATCCACCATATCCATGGACCTTCCCGCAGGCTGCAGCCGTTACTACTTGGGATACTCGTGTGAAGTGATATAGTGGAACTGCATGATGATGCAGTGCAGATTCACTGCCATGTATACATTATGAGACATGCTGTGATATTGTCTAAAACGACCCAGTCAAAATATGTATTTATATTGGCCACATGACGTCTCACATTGTCAGTGTTTGTTTAACTGCTGCCCTAAACGAACATTAAAAGACTTGGCTGTCATTCGATTAGAATGTGCAAGCTAGTGCCCCTCAAAAACAGTGGGAACTTCCAAGCTAGTCTCAAATCTCTAATGTATGGTGAGCTTGCTTTGAAAGCCTCTTATCAAATTGGAAGGGTTTCTGGGGAAAAAAAGGCAAATATTTAAGCATAAAAATGGTTTACGCAATATGCTTTGTCTTTACCTCAGCTTAGGGGTCCTTGACCTGAACAACTTTGAAGACCTGCCTGTTGTATAACGCATGCAATGAACAAAACGACTATAAATCACCAACCACCATTTTTTTAAGCCAAGTTTTTTGTTTAAATGTAGGAGTTGTAGGAAAATAATAAACAAGAATATTCTTGGGTGACTTTATTTTTATTGCATTGGCCCATTTGGTAAACAGACATTTGATAACATCGCTCATCAACATACAGTACACTCGGATGAATTATAAAAAATATTTTTTAGAAAAATGTATAAAAACTTGTGCCATTGCTAAGGCAATATTGGATTACATTACAGTAAATACTTTATAAGACTACTCTGTTAACATTTGCATTTAAAATAACCGGCGACTGCCAATTAGCAGGACATGTACAATAAGACTTGTCTTGTGATTGGGTCTTTTTTTTTGTTTTTGCACTGGATACCACTTCTACATAATTAATTTCATTAATGATCTTCATTCAGCAACCCATTGTCGAGCAGAATTTGGCCAGCAAACCACTTGGTATTTATAACCATTAAGCACGTTCCAACAAGAAGGGGCAATTGAAATGTTGGACACCCGCTGCAGAAGGGGTTAACAGGCAGGAATGTCGTGCACATAGTGGGGTGGTGGTGGTGGTGGGGGGGAGCAGGGTTCAAATCTTGGCTTTTTTGGTGGGCGGTTCACTGTTGGTGTGGCGGCTTACAGCTTGGGTGTAGGGGATACGCGATGGTGTCACTTTCTTTCCAATGGTCTCGATCTGAAAGACAACATGATAGTAGTTGCTATCGTTAACCAAAGGCACTTCTAGGAAATTTTCCTAGAAGTGCCTTTGGTTAACAAGCTGTTATCTTTTCCGAAAAGATCAAAGCTTCTTAACCAAAGGCACTTCTAGGAAAAGATAAAAGTGTGTAAAGCTCGTAAGAAAACGATGATGCTTTGGGGGAAAAAAATAAATAAATAACAAAATAAAAGTGTGTATGTAATGTACATTCTTTCCTGGCCCCTCTGTAATTACCTGGAAGCCTATGTTCTGTAGTTCAGGATGGAGATGGTCCAACACTCTCCGACCATCAAATAAGAAGGCTGGCTTAAGCATCTTCTTGTAGATCTTTTCGTAGTCCAGCTCCTGTGGAGGAACATGAGGGGTTAGGCTCTAGCCAATCCAAGCTGTTTACATGTGATTTCCTTAATGATTACAGATTTGCCTTTACTGTGCGTGTGTGCGTGTGTGTGTGTGTGTCTGACCGTAAACATGTCCCACTCGGTACAGATGACCACTGCGTGTGCGCCATGGCAAGCGTCATAGACATCTGTTGTCACGGTCACCAACTCAGACACTTAATAAAGAAAGAGAAGTGAGGGGAAGAAAAGCCACTCACAGTAAGTAATCAGCAATGAGTCATCAGTCTCTTGATGCTTAGTAATACTTGGTCATAGTCATGGTTCATTCACAGCGTGTTCACCCAAGGAAAATATGAACATGAGCAATAACCTCTTTTTTAAAAGGACAACCCCCCACCCTCCCCTTTCATAAAAATAAATAAATAGATAATTCAGAGTATATCAAGATTCCTGCAGGTTTTCCAATTGAAAATCCCGCTACATCTACTTACTTTTTGGCAGTGTTTATACATTAATAGTTGAATTGGCTGGGTGGATAGACAGTCCAATTATACTGTATCCCCCAGTTGCTATACTTGTGACTGAATTTCATTTAAAGGGATAGTTCACCCCCAAAATTACTGTTTCTATAGGGGGCTTTTTCTACTCTTTATTCATTTTTTTTACACCAGTTACCTCTTTCTGGGTTGTCCTCTGAGATGCTGGGTTGGGAGAGGTCCTGAATGATTTGTTCCTTAAGCACTTTTGGATCATAGATGAACAGCTTGGCCCCCTCATCCATCAGATACTTGGAAATGTAGATACTCGATGACTCTCTGGGGGTCGAAACACAAACACGCAGCTCATAGAACCAGACACTCTAGGATTTGACCTCATAGATCATGCCGGACAGAGGGTCAGAATACAGCAAATGTTTGCTTGCATTAATCTTTTATAGACACTGCTTTTGTCAATACATAACATAGCCATGCCCACAAATGTAGATAAAAGTTCAACATGCACCTTGTCCTTTATACACACTTATCAGGCCCTGGCAAGTGGTAACAATGTAATGATTAATTGAATACACTGTGGAATCTGCAAGAGTGTGATAGGATCTTTTACAGAACAGAGCGGTTTGTTGGCGTGACAAGAGGGAATGAGATGTGTAAATATAGGTTCACCACTTTAAACCTGGCGTCCCTGTTTTTGGCGTGGCATAAAAACGCGAAAATCTTCAAAACTTCGAAAATAACAGATATACAAGCTCAGATATTTTTTACTAGTCTCCATACAACAAAGTACCGTACCTATATAGGACCTAAGAAGAGGCTGAAGTGATTTGAGACCTACCTCGTGTCACCTGTGTCTTTTTTAAACGAGAAACCTAGCAGGGCAATCTTCTTGCCAGTGACAGTGTTGAAGAGACAGTCTATGATCCTGCAAGCAAATCGTCTCCTCTGGTACTCATTCATATCGATGACCTGAGATAAAGAATCGGAGATGATGAGGTAAAAGAATGGTAAATGGTGCATTTATACAGCGCCTTTATCCAAGGCGCTTTACATAGATGTTGAGACACGACATAAGGTGAAGAAGATAAATTATATTGATATAGTGCTGTGAAATGTATAGTTTAGTTCCCACCTGCTGCCAGTAGTTGGCCACCTCGGGAAGGTTGAGGGCCTCACAGAGGTACACAAGATTCAATACATCCTTCTGGAAACAGCTGCCACCAAAACCTGTTCAGGTTTTGAGTGAGAGAGTGACGGAGAAAGAGAGAGCAAGCACATTAAGACAGTTTTGGACACGTTAGGCCGGGGTAGGGGTGTGCGATATGGTGATAAATATCGTTGATATGATACAATGTCTCCACGATAGGCCATTTCAGAGATCTCGTATCTATCGTGATGAAGACAAGGCTCTGGATACAGCAAGTTCTATACCTTAATTTATATTTCTGTAGTAGGGCGGTGTCGTTCGCCAAAAAGAACAGATCTACAAGCTAACAACCTGTCGAGGCTCGATGCGATCCCCCTTTTAGCCACACTGTGTCGCTGTTCTTCCCTGGCAGGTAGTGTTGCCAGATTGGGCTGTTTTAAAATTCACTGGTCTGGAAATTTTATTTTTTACGTATACGCCCGTTCCCATAGGGGCCGTAGGTAGCCAATGCCAGTGAGATGTGCAGCAGAGAAGAAGAGCTCTTGTTATGGTTGAAAAACCGAAAGTACCAAAGTGCCGTGTTCTACTGAGGCTCACAGAGGCCTACTAGCGAGCCGATTATTGTTTTGTTTAGCGGGAGCTCGAATTAATGTAGGCCCACTTCATCTCATTATGAGCCATATAGACACTATAGACGGCGTGCACACATGGATGATTGGGGATTTTGGCTGTTTCTGACATGGATGCTAGCGGTGGCTAGCCACCGAAGCTAAATCAAGGTGAAAAATACTTTTAAAACTCGGCTAATCGCCTGTGGCGTCCAAACTGTTAACACACATACATACGCACGTTGTGTGTACGTAGGGCGGGAGGTGGATACCCATCCGTCCAATGAGGGCGCAGCTGCACAACGTTTTTTTTTTAAATCACGGACAAGAAGCACCAGTGGTCCTTTGTGACCTGTTTAACGAGCAATGCCAAAAAGGCAAAGATCTGTCCCCGCCTAGCCTGGCTAATAAGTCAGACTCATATCACACTGTTTTTTTTGCCAAGCCAAGGCGTCTGGCTTATTAGCCAGGCTATGTCCCACCACCACCACGCCGAGGTGTAAACGTCAGTCCGCCCTCCTCCTCCACCTCCTTTGGCGTAGCAGACAGATATAGCCTATAGTACCTTAGTACGTTTGTAGTCTACTGTAGCTGTATAGAGGCTACTGTCAGATGTTCGGTCTGAAGTAGTCGAAGCCAAAAAGAATGTTACAATACTAACTCACCATCGACCATCCTGCTAGCTATAAGCAACATAAAAACGAATTGATTATATGTTATCTGTCTGTGAACACATTTATTAATGTTAAGATATGATGATTCATTGTATTATATGATTTATTATAAGACGATAGATTCCGGCCAATCACAATTTGCATCCTCACCATCATCATATAGTAATATTTTGCCATATCGCCCACCCCTAGGCGTGTTAAGCAATAAAAATTCAGTTTGCCAAGTGTGGCATACATCTTTCTCTTACCTATGCTGGCTTTGAGGAACTTGCTGCCTATCCTCTGGTCCATGCCGATAGCCTTAGCGACCTCCTCCACGTCAGCGCCGGTGGATTCACACAGAGCACTGATACTGTTGATGCTGCTGATCCGCTGGGCCAGGAATGCATTGGCCGTCTACACACAGAGTACATAGGTTTTTTTGTTTATTTATTGTAATAAAAAGGACACTTTTGGATACACTTACACTGCATTCACACTAGTGGTAACAAAACCGGCTACAACAAGTCATTTTCAATGGAAGCCAGCGACATGAAGCTAAAAACTGAAATCCGCCACTTGACGGGCACGTAACAAAAACAAGTTCTACTGACTTAAAACTTTTCAGCACTTCAATGACGCAGTGAAGTGTCAATCAATGTTATCTTTTTGTTTTTCCACTTCCACTCCCCTTCTTTCTTCCCACAATTCCTGCTCCGTTCTGTGAACTGAAGAAGAACTACTTCTTGCCATTAACCAGTTCCCTGTGCCAACCCTTTTTCATTTACGCAATGTGTCTGGCCACGCTCGGATCATTTTGGAGTTATCGTTTCCGCTCGTGTGAACGCAGCATTACAGACAAAAAGTAATTGGCCTTGCATACCAGTTTGGAAAGCTCAGAGGACCATGTGTTTGTGGTGATGATGCGTTCCTTGGGTACCCAGTGCTCATACACTGCACACAGTGCTCTGATTGCCCTTTGACCTTCCACTGTCTCATCTCCACCAATCAAAACACGGTCGGGCACCTTCAGGTCACGCACGGCCGTTCCTTCCGCAAGGAACTCTGGGTTGGAAAGCACCTAGACAGATGTGGGGAACATTGTTGTTTTTCAATTAACTTGCATAACAACAGACCTGAAAGCTACTAGCTCTAGAACAAACACACACACACAGACACACAAACACACCTGCAGATTGAGACTGGGTTTAGTGTTTGCGTCAAATATACGCCTAATGCTCTCGGCAGCCCGGACAGGAACTGTGCTCTTCTCCGTGACGAGCTTGTAGCCATCAGAAACCTCCACGATCCGCCTGGCACATGCCTCGATGTATTTCAGGTCCGCTGCACGGCCTTTCCCCATCCCATAGGTCTTGGTGGGGGTATTCACCTGTGGTTGGAGGATAGCTTTAATTACATGGATTCCAATGGCACAAAAACACAGCCATCCAATCACTCATTTGTGCTTGTGGTGTGTACTTTTGTTTGTATTGTATTTGCATTGTCAAACAGTAGCAAGCATAAATGTAGTGTGTTTGTAACAGGCATAGTAACTAGTAACTAGAGGACTCACAGAGATGAAGACTAGATCAGCATCCCTTATGGCAGAATCAATGTCTGTAGAGAAAAACAGATTGCGTCCTCTACATGACTCAACCACCTCGTTCAGGCCCGGCTGGAGAAAGGAAGAAAGAAAATAAATTCTACAAACAGTTTTCAAAAAAACTAAACAAAAAGAAAAAACATATTTTGCTATACAAAAACTTTTTCCATGTATAGAAAATAAATAAATAATAATTAAAAAAAATCAAAACAATAGCAGCTCGACAAGCTTGTAGCGTTGTCGCTCGTAGTGACACGCTTTGAGCTTGTATATCAACTATTTTTGAACAAAATATAAAATAATTACTAAAGTTACAAAGATGCTTTGCCGGACATTACTTTCACAAGTGGTCATGATGACTGTGTCACCACTATCCCACCCCTTTACACCAACACTAGTCACCCATGACGTCAGTAGAGCTACACTCAACGGCTGACAGCTTGAGAAGTTGCAACATCGAGGAGTCTGGAACTCATTAAGTTTTCCTTTTAAACTTCTCTGAGCAATAGCCTAGAGATCTTTACACTGGCCGAAACAGTCCCCTTTTCTAGATGCCTGGATGGCTGTAGTGACTCTGACTGGGGTGGGGCCAAACATGGCACTAAAGAAAGTTAAACACAGGTAATAGGCTAATTTATTGCCCATAATGACCAGGTGTCTCCAGCTGTGCTTTGATCTCGTACACAAGGCGCTCCAGCCATGAATTATGCTTTAGAGTTTAGAGAGTGATGTTTTTACGGACACTTTACCTCGTATATGGGCAGAGTCTCCGAGTTCCAAGCTTTGATTCTAGACTCGTTGACATCCACAACAGTCACTGTGATCCCCGGACACATCTGGGCAATCACACTGCATGTTGGCCCTCCGACATACCCTGCGCCAATGCAGCAAATCTTCTTTATCTCAAACATCTGGAGAAGAGAGTGTTGTTAGAGGTACGCTCTGTTATGAAACATTTAATATACAGTAGCTATAAGTGCGGGTGGTTCTAATAAAACACTAATAAAACACACCGGCAAAATAACATAATAAAGACCTAAAGCATTTGCTGGTTTAAGCAATAACTCAGAACAGGCATATTATGGCATATTGTCTTGTTGCTGCAGCCTGAATTTCCCTACGGCGATGTATAATGATCTATTCATTAGACCAGGGATCAAGTTGCTTTTTGCTGATCAAGGTCTGGGTCTAGAGTGGATACGGAAACAGACTAGTGCTTGCATGATGTATGTGTGAGTGCACTGCAAAAATGGCCGAATGCATTAGGTGGGCTTTAGACTGGTTGATTCCGGAATAGAAACCAGGCTTTACATGTACTGAGGAAAGCCAGGTTATATAATGATATAACAATGTCATTACCACAAATACCGTACTTTCAACAACAACAAAAAGCAACCCTTGACTGCCTACACACACACAAAGGTAGTTTGACTATAAATATTTCTTTCTTCAAGTTAGCGCGGCCGGCTGCCTGTCGTCCTTTACCGTTTTTGATGCTTGCATAGAATGTCATTCAACCACACCTTTGACTGTTTGAATACCCTTTTCCTGACACCATTCATCAAAGATCAAAGCATTTGACTCCCCCCCCCC
>OOFJ01140050.1:1467-14418 GCA_900323375.1 Benthosema glaciale
TGTGTGTGTGTGTGTGTGTGTGTGTGAGAGAGAGAGAGAGAGAGAGAGAGAGAGAGAGAGAGATAATGGAATGGATTTTCTGTTGGGCCTCATATAACTAGTCAACTGTATGCTGTACATAGCATACAGTTTTTGTGTTGGGCAATATTACTTAGGAGAGTAATATCTTTATTTTACTTATTACCACTTAGAACATGTAATAAATATTACTTTACTTATTACTGGAATCCAGAGTAATATAGTTACTTATTACTTTTATATTACTTTTCAACCGGGCCCCTTCCACCCGCAAAAGAACACAATCTGTTTAGCCAGTTGCTTGTACAACATAAAACAAAAATATTGAACAGTCACTTATCAAACTTTTCTGCTGCATATTCAAGTTTGGAACTCAACAATCAACAATATGAACTGCAGTGAACCCTGGCTAATAAGACAAATATGCCTTAAAACGTTGCACTTACAACAAAAATAAAAAAATAAAAACACCTTAAATATTGTATTTCTTTCATAAAAAGGTAACTATTAACTAAGGCGTTTTTTGGCAGAGTAACATATTACAATATTAGACTAAGCCTACTATTTTGGCAGAGTAATATCGTTACTTTACTTTTACTGGAAAAAGTAATAATATTACAGTAATATGTAATTAGTTACTGCCCAACACCGATGCTGTACAGTCACACAGAACAACTATCCTAATAGTTTTGTGTATTGAAGCTCATCATATCACCACCATAGCCTAGAAATCATACATTTATTTTATCAAGCCTGAGATATTTTAATTTAGGCCTATCATTGTTGACGCAGTTGTGTTTTATTACTTACATTTACTAGGCTATACTGCCTGTAGCCTACTGTTAATTTCCTTGTAATAACTGAAACAATAACTGCTGTAGCCTAGTTGTGCCACAGAACACAACCATGCGGTCTCATCTATCGCACGTGCGTATAGGCCTATAGATAGTACAGTAGTCTAGGCTACTGTACACACAGAGAAGATAACACACGTGTCACTATGCCCGATGACAGGAATCCTGCTACTGCAAGTGTCCAGAAAATTCATGCATGCAGGCTATAGCCTACGTCAACTCATCTGAAGTTGAACATGCAGTTACTGCTGCCTATAGGCAGCTGCGCAAAACGTGATATCAAAACGACTTCGGAGAACTGAAAGTAACTGAAAGTATACTTTAAGTATACTTTACTTTCAGTTCTCCGAAGTCACGTTTTGCGCAATGAGGAACTCGGTTCTGGTCACGCATGGAGCATTTTATTATAGCATATAAAAACCAGTGTGACTTTGTGAGTAGCCTACTACTATGGGAATACACATTTATCTTTGATAGCGACAGCACAGGGCAGAGGGGGAGGTTGAGACAGCAATTGATTGAGATTAAGATTGTGTGGCTGGCATCATTGCGCATATTGCACCAGCACCTATACCTACTTGGTCTCTCGATCTCTCTCTCTCTCTCTCTTTTGCAGAATGTAAGTAGCTCGCACATTAATTATTATATATTATCTAGTTGTGTTGTCCCACATAATTAATTATGTTGCAGTCGACAGCCAAGTTTCATAACCATGCTACCGTACTTTATATTGACTATTATATATAGTAAACTATAGTAAACATTTAGTACTAGTCGTTGTGTTATTATCAGTCATTCCTCGGACACCCTGCACATACTGCCACACGATCAATACATCGATTGTGACTGAGAGGGTGATGATGATGAGCAAACACTGCTAGCCTTCTTTAACTTTAATCACCTTATCCAAGGAAACTCTGTTTGTCAGTCTGTATACGTCATTGCAGGCAGATAATCTTATCATCAGACAGTTTAAAATGCTCCATTATGTTTTCCCCGTTTCCAGAACAAGCCGACAACAGAATGAACTCCTACAGAAATCACACTCGACGAGTCATTATTGAGTCAGCCGGTGGTCTTGCGTCCAGCGGGCGTTGTTCTAGTGTCCACTATAGTGACCAGTGTGTTGACTTTTAGTGCCGATTGGCCGATACGTGTTTTTTCAGCACCTCGGGACATCCAATGGACAGCGAGTCCGAGGCGAGGGATGCTGCTGATGGCTCAAGTCCATTATAAAGGTGGAAGTGGAAGCTTCGCACATACAGTTCATTTAGTAAATCACTCACTGGATGTCCGCTGAACAACACCAGCGTCACCTGCAAGACTTCAAGAAAGGCTTTTGAGTTGTCTGTGCACGCTGGGACTATAAGAAAAAGGTATGGATATCATTAAGACATATATTGTAGAGCATGTTGTGGGCTTTCTTTCTTTCTTTCTTTCTTTCTTTCTTTCTTTCTTTCTTTCTTTCTTTCTTTCTTTCTTTCTTTCTTTCTTTCTTTCTTTCTTTCTTTCAGCTCAAAACACAAATATTGCCTACAGATAATAGATGATTAATTAATTCATATTAGTAATAGAAATGTATATTTGTAAGTAAATTACATGTACTTTCCCAAACTTGGTGCAATGGCCTCAAAAACAAATTAGGACGTGTATCTACCTCAAAATTAAGTTTTCTTCGGTATGTCCATCCAGCTTTTGTGTTTGGGGTGGGCAGAGAGACAGGGTGAGAGGCATTCTGCATGAGAGAGGAAAAGTGGGATACAATCAGAGCGATGAGAGGGACAGAAAGGGGACACAAACTGTGTGCCTGTTTGTTTATTGTCTATCTCTGCCAGTTCGTTCATGTTTTGCATGCAGTAATTACAGAGAAACCTCATGGCTCGATGGGCCTGTTGAGTGTGTGTGTGTGTGTGTGTGTGTGTGTGTGTGTGTGTGTGTGTGTGTGTGTGGGTGTGTGTGTGTGTGTGTATGTGTGTGTGTGTGTGTGTGTGTGTGGGTGTGTGTGTGTGTGTGTGTGTGTGTGTGTGTGTGTGTGCCATAGTCTTTGCACAGCTTGTCTTAGTTATTGCCCATAGTCTGTGACCTATTATTCAAGTGATGCTTCCCCACTTATCTGAAGTTCCACTGGACATTTATGACCAAGGAATTGATGCCGTCTCTGCCTTAGGTTGTGACCAGGCTTTTGACAAGGCTGGGACAGAGGCTAGTTATTATAGCACCACCATGAGGCTGATTTGAAAAATGTCAAGTGACTTTATTTCCTCAGCCTATAGTGGGAATGTTTGCGCAAAAATAGACCAATCCTGCAAGCTAATCTTAGCCAATCAGGATGGATCACATGACTATAGAGACACTGTGTACTGATTTGGATGATGTTTGAACAAAATCTAATCAGTGGGCGCAATATCAAATAAATATCCCGGTGGAGTATAACGGGCAGAAAATAGGGTTTGAGGTTCTGCACTGGCCTGCAGGGAGTGTGTGTGAACAGTTTTGCTGCTATCAGGCCCACAATGCCAGAAATCAGCTACTCACAGACAGACAGACAGACAGACAGACACACAGACACACAGACACACAGACACGCAGACACACACACAGATGGACAGATGTTCCACCAATTCTTCCATGAAGCCTCTTCCTTGGATGGGTGTGTGTGCCAAAGATCACAAGCTGTGTTCACGGGTGAAAAGCCGGTACGGGGATTGTGTCCTTCCTTTGTTGCTGCGTTAGTGACTCGTACAGGTTGGTTAAGATGCCTGTTCAGCAGGGAGCGGAACTGTGAAGGATTAAAGGATAGATAGCATGTTCCTCTGCACTCTATAGTGAAACTCCTCATTGTCAGGTGAAAAGAAGCAGCTGGAGACTCCACAGCACACACATCTGTGTCGGAGGAGACATGAGGTGGTATACGCCTTCCCTATAAGACCAAACAGTATAGCTGGCAGCCTGGCACAGTGACAGGGAGGGACAGTACACAGCATGCACCAAGTGGGGAGAGAAAAATACATAAAACAAATCCTCTGCGTTAACTTAAATCTGAGAGGGGAGATGTATAAAGGTGTTGTAGTGTTGTAATTGTGAGTATATGATATTTGAAGTTTTTTCCACACTCAGGCTTACTATCACAGAAGAATTTGTTGTGGGCTTAATCCTCGTCAGTGCCGTACCTTGTGTTTTGCTACTAGTGATCAAAGGTCAGGGCCTTTATCTTGTGATCTTACAGTGCTGGAAGCAGCTTCTGCCCAGCCCTGCATGACTTCAGCAATAGGGTGAAAGTAAAACCTCCCCTTTTTCCCTGTCTCTGCTTTTCTCCCCACAGATCAGTGACTAACGGTCCTTTCATCCTGAGCCTCTGACGGGGAGGGTACGAAACTCCTCCATCTTCCCCTCCTCTGCCTTCTGTACTCTGCCTACCTGTTCCTTCGCTTCTCTCCATCTCTCCTTCCTCTGCTCTCTCCGTCTTAAGTTTCCATCCCGGGAACCACCATGGCTCCGACCCTGTCTACGGCGTTCGGCAGGCGCTGGTGGATGGCGATGACCGCCATCGTAGAGAGCCTGTTCTTCTCCGCCGTGCTCCTGGGATGGGGTTCGCTCCTCATCATGCTCAAGTCCGAGGGTTACTACTCCTATTTGTGCAACGACGAGGGTGAGTCAGAAACACCAGTTAAAATGCACTCTGCTTTATGTGACAACCCTTCAAAGAATGTCTGGGCTCTAGGTCCATGAATTCCAAACAGAAAGCTATGATAAGATAAGAGAGAAGAAAAATTAGCAACACACTATTAGGGAAAAAAGGAATGTTGAAAAACACAGGCCTATGATGTAAGTCAGAGAAGAATATATGCCGTAAAAAGAGCGCCCCTGTACACAGTAATGTGTGTGAGTGTGTGTGTGCATGCGTGCGTGCGTGTGTGCGACTGTGCGTGCCTGCGTGCGTGCCTGCTCACGTGTGTGTGGCAGGTTATTACGTAACACGTCTTCATCGAAACTTAGAACAGTGCTATCAGAGCTGTCTTCTAGACATGTAGAGAATGCATTGTCTGGATGAACCCATTTAGCATGCTGTGAATGGAACTTAAAACCACTGCCATTTTACCTCCCTGGTTAAGGCAAGACAAGTGTCTTACAAAGGGGGCCCTGAGGGAATATTAAGGAGAAGAGGAGAGGGGGTGGCTAGAGTTGGTTAAATTAGATACAGTATATCACAGTCAACTCTCTCACCGAGGGTTTTATATGAAACTGTAAAAGGTGCTTTATATCTCTTTGTATACAGTATATGGCCTATGATCCTATGGAAGGTTCATGCATGGTACATTCTTTAATCCATGTGGTAACTGTTTTGGTGGCTATTATACCAGTGCCCTTTTTTACATGTCCATTAGTTTCTTCAACAAACATTTCATCTGAAATTACCATGAAATAAAAAAGACAAGAAAATGTAAAATAGCATCTACAAACAAAAATCTACAAAGCTTTTTGACTATTTTTCAAACAGGACTTAAGTGAATAATTGGGCTTTTGTAAATGTGGGTCTCACGGAGACACCAAACGTCTCTTTTGGGTCTGGAGCTGAAAAAGGTTTGGGAACCACTGCTATAGTACTTAGAGAGACAGCAACTTTATGAGCGTGCCTTATCAGTAAAAATAATAATTTACATATTTATTGCAAATAATAATTGACAACAATTATGTAAATGCGTTCAGAGTCAACAACATCACTAGTTCCTATGACACAGCAAACAGAATCAATTCAATGCAATAACACAAACAGCAGACTATGGAACTGGTTGTTTGATTGATTTGCAAATATTTGACTGGAGTTGTCTGGCATTCTGTAAGTCTGTCGTCTCCGATTTGTAGTCAGCGTACACTTCTCTTGTTTACAAAAGTTAAAGGCCAATTCACACCACCAGCTATAGCACAGCACAGTGACGCAGTATTGACACGAGTAATTTTGGTCATTTTGGCTAACGAAACCGTTCTACAAAAGTATAAATTAAGGTATAACTGCAAATCATCTAACGCTCATTCACTGTATCACGATACGATATCTCTGAAAAGGCATACAAATCGTGGAGACATTGTATCACTATATGATATTTATAACCATATCGCCCACCCCTAGTGGGCGATATGGTGCACCGTACACCGTTCTCGGCCAGTGTACAGTACTGCATAATGGCCTTAAACTGGGAGTGTTTCTTTATGTACAATACAAAGGAATGCCAGTTGATGTACGTACTGTAGTAGTATGTTTAAGGTACGTGCCTTTGGTACATACACAGGGTCAAGCCATGTCTCATGTACCTCCCCCCACATACATACACTTCCCTATACCCATGAACGATCTCCCTGTCCACCTTCCTACTGGCTATCACAATAAAAAAAAAGAAGAAAAAAAAAAGAAAGAAATACAAATACAAAGAAGAGTGGACTGCCCACTCTCCTTTTACAAAAACTACAATGGCGTGATTGATACGGACAATGGCTCCAGTCAGGGCATGTCTTTGGAGAAAGATAAGCAGACAGAGAGAGGTCTCGGGAAAAGAGATGTGAGAAAGTGGAAGCGAGGCCTGATGTGCCAGCCTCGTTGTCGTGACCTTCCAGGCAGGTGACCTTAAAGGCAGCAGTGTGCAGTGTGCAGTCAGTGTGCAGTGTGCAGTGTGCAGTGTGTCAGTGTGCAGTCAGTGTGCAGTGTGCAGTGTGCAGTGTGCAAGGCAGAGCGCGCACACACGTTGCACCTTGACATCTGGAGTCATGTTGTTGTTGTTCAGTCTCCGCCATTGCCGGCTTATCTTTCACGTTGGTTTGCGCAACTGATTTAACTGACTGCCGATTTTGCAAATGCATGTTTTTCTCCCGCTACTGCGTTGATAATATTTTATTAGTCATCTGCGATGCAAAACCCCCACCCTGCTTCATTGATTTCATTAACCCGCCAACAACAACCAGAAAACACACGGCATCACAAGTGACATTGATTGCACCCAAGCTTTTAAACACAAAACAACACAATGTTCCATAGACTACTTTTTAAATGTTGCAGTACTCCAGTATTGCATTTATTTTTGGAGTGTGAAGGATCTCACCTATAAATAGTAGAAATAAATATATATTATTTTTTGCTATTCATTATACAACAAAGTGTACAGGAGGCTTTGAAGACTGTGCTGACATGAACTTCAACGACCATGA
Organism: Benthosema glaciale; assembly: GCA_900323375.1. Classification (NCBI taxonomy): domain Eukaryota; kingdom Metazoa; phylum Chordata; class Actinopteri; order Myctophiformes; family Myctophidae; genus Benthosema; species Benthosema glaciale. The sequence goes on from OOFJ01140050.1 coordinate 8,538, forward strand.
AAGATGGCGTGATTTTATAGATGTGTGTCGTTCATTTGATATTTGTGATAATACGCCAACTGTACATGGGAACACACATACTAAACTAAACCCACATGTTGAATGAGTCACAGGTAACTTCCTGGATCGCAGGTCAAGTCAGCATTAAGTTCTGATCACATCACAAATAGTGAACAGAGAGAAACACCCACTCAGCTGCTCTCCAGTATGTGACATGTGACATGTGACATGCGGTTGAAACAAAGGCACATCAGCAGAGATTTTTCTTTTTTATATGCTGAGTCAGAGAGGGTCAATGTCTACTTCTGCTGGTAAAGATAAATGACAAAGGCGAATAGAAAGAGAGTGAGGCAAGAGGCGTCAGCAAGTCATCACTTTGCAAGGTTTTTTTTTAAACGCAAGCACCTCCAAGTCTTTTAGCCTATATAAAGTATCAAGTTATTCACAAATAAAGGAACAAGTGACTCTGCTGGTCAGGAAATGGCGCACAGTTTAGTTTACTAATCCTATGTGATATCACCACGGTGTGTGTCAGATCAGATGTATAGATAATCCACATACAGTACTCAGTATCTAATCACAGTATCATAAACTACTAATGAAGGTGATAATTAATATGCCGCGGCCTAAAGGAATTTTAGTGCTTTCCGTGGACTTTGGACAATATGTCCTGTTTTTTTTTCTCGCTGAGAATTCTTTCTGCCTTCTCCTTTATGTGTTTTCTGAAGTACGTCAGAAACATTCAAAATGATAGCCGCCACATGGTTTGGTTTACTGACGGTAACAGCTTTGAGCTATGTTTTTATGTTTTTGATCAGAGGTTTCAGTGACACCCACACGTCAACAAGTACATCTGTGGCTCTGGGCCATTAACGAAAATTCTGTAGCTTGTCCGAATCCATCTGCATGCTGTACACAACACCAAGCTAAACCAATACCGTGGTTCCCATCCCCTCATCCAATCTGTGCCGGAGTGTGAACTGGTTTCTGAGAAAAGCTTTTAACGCTTTGTTATTAAGCACGTCATGACATTTCGCACAGGGGCTACTGTATCACACAGGCAGCACACACTTGACTCCAGTCAGCACTTGGGACAAAGAAATAGAGACATGCTGCCATGAGGGTGTAAGGGGAAACCAATAGATGCTTGGACACAAAGCAGGGAACTGTGGAGCAAACTGAGGAGGGAACCCTCACCCCCTTGGCCCTGAACACCTACCGGGTTAACAACTTACAGTAGCGTACAGCTGTTCTACAGCAAATAAAATTAAACCGTTGAAGTTGATGCAAACAATTCTTACAGGTCTACCCTAGTCTTTATAAATAAAAAGCAGTGTTGGCACAGATAGTTATTACACCCCCTGAAGCATTATATGAAGCATGATATTGCACTGCAGTAAGGAAGTAGTATATTGCTGAATAACAAATCAAAGGATGACAAACAAGACAGAACAGTATAACACTTTAAAGTGTAGGTCTTTCCATTATATGAAAAGAAAAGTAAACCGCTAGTTTCTGACCTATACCAGCTGACTGACCAAATTCTGAAATCTACCTGGTAGACCCAAAACCCACGATCATCAGACTTTTCTGAGAGTCTAGATAGATGTTGCGTGATAGGTGGCTCACAGCTTCAAGCACAGTTTGAAGTAAGCAAGTCTCAATTTACACTGTAGGAGAAGATATCAGTGCAGGTTTGACAAGTCCACTGGCAGTAAGATTTCTATTTTCTAAGATGGCAAAATAAGAAAATGACGCTTGCCTGGGCGGGCCATTAAGCACCACCAGTGGATAACCGAAGGCAGGAATTGAAGCCCTTGTTGGCCAAAATACCAAATCTGCCAGCTGAAACGCAAGCGTGGTCACGTGTGGGATGCAGCCTGCTGGCTGGCCAGGAACAGTATAAGCCCATAGTGATGTATGTTACACACGATATTTATTTCTTATCTACTTTTCTGAGTTCAGTTATCTTTGCCCTGTGCTTGCTGTTTTTATGATATACTGCCAGGGCAGCAGTTTGTCTTTGTCTTTAACCACATTGTGTTCTTTTCGTTGCATACTACAAGGTCAAGGTCTGGCTCTTTTCTTTTTCTTTTTTTTTTTTTCTTGCTTAGTCAGTTGCCAGTACTTGAGTCAAGGTATAGTGACAACGTGAGAGTTGCACATGGAGTCATATAGACTATTAATTAGGATTGTGTGAGAAGTGTGTGAGCAGCACGTGTGAGAGAACTTGTGTGTGTCTTCACTCTATACACATCTGTGTGTTGTGTGTGCAGCACAGTGTGCTGTGCATGTGACGGCCAGCTTAGGATGTACAGTACAGTAGCAGTACCCTGTGAATAGGCAGAGCTGTCACCCTTTAGCCTAAATGTGCGCTCTGTCACTCGCCAAATATAGCAGACCTACTGTACAAGCTAGCAGCGCATCACGACCGTGGCACGTTGTGTGCTTGCTATTTTTTTTCGACATGTGACAAGTATGAATCGGACACACACACACACACACACACACACACACATCCTGTCCTATGCATGTGCATGCATCACCGTGATGGAAATCACATCTCTTTATCAGGTAGGCTAATGAGGTTCATGACTTCTGAGGAGAACAGTCAGCACCGTGCCATGAGACCCTGCTCGGTTGTAGCACCCTCCCAAAAGATATCACACTTCACAATCAAAGACAGAATCAAGAAACACTTGAATCATGCCAAATATTATTATACTAACTAGAGGTTCGGGCCTCCGTCACGCCTACGTCACATGGTTTACAATATAGCAATGTTTACTATTGGAATATAGAGCTTACACAAGACACTTTTTGCTTGAATCCTTTTGATTATAACAGAATATCCCTAAGAAGGATCTTACTTTTCCCCTTGTTCTACATTTAGAGATTTTGAGCCTCTGTGGGAATGCTGATCCTTTTGCTGTATATCTGACTCACTGAAATAGAAACCAAATATCTTAACTGATCTTATCTTAGCATAACTTTATTTGAAACGTAAAACGTAATCCAACCTTAATCCTTCCTTCTTCCTTCTTCCGTCCTACTCTACCTCCGTGTCTTCAGGTAACAGCTCCTCCTACAACAACCAATCCCTGTCGATGGTGACCGCTGCACCCGATACAGAGGAATACAGCGAATACTCGTGGGGTGAGGAGTCGCCCCAAGGTGCAGTGGTGGGTCTCGGGGACGGCGTGGAGATGAGGCCCCTGGTCCCCATGGACGGGAACCAGAGGATGAACGGCTGGCTGATCTGCAAGGACCAGGATGAGAAGCTGAACATGGCCTTCACCGTGGGCTCCTTCCTCCTGTCCGCCATCACGCTGCCGCTCGGCGTCGTCATGGACAAATACGGACCTCGTAAACTACGATTGCTGGGCAGGTAAAGGCCACACATAGCAATCGAATCACACTTCAAAGCACTCCCTTTACTGTAATACCACTGTGGTTTTCAACCAGTGGCCCGGGGACCACCAGTGGTCCTTGAGGGGGTTCCAGGTGATCCCCAGCTAAATGATGGAGAGTTGGTAACCAACATGGACCCTTGTTAGATCTTTAACTCTTGAGAGCGTAAAATGAAACCAAATGGACCCGTATGGCTCCATTTGGTTTCATTTTACACTCTCAAAAGTTACATCTGCGTTACTAATTAATTTACAAGAAGTCTACAGAATTAGAACATTTTGTTCAACGTTCGCCTGTTATCTCTCCTAATGGTACATCAATACATCATGGAATTGTGGACAAAATCGATCCAACAACAACACAATATTCTTTAGTCTTTGGTCTGAGAGGATAGATCTAATTGAATGGTGGCTCATAATAGCCATTGAATAGTGGGCCTTGGTTGAAATCCACTGCTTTAACCAATCCCTCTAGTCTAAGTGAACTGGACTTGATTTACAACTGTACTCGGGACGCTTTTTTCCGTCAACACCAAATCCTTTCACCAAAAATAGCCGGTCTACTAGCTCAAAACGTGTCGACACGTCTTGAGCTTGTTGCTATTTTTAGCAAATGTTCCACTGAGATGGGGTTCAAGTGGTTAAAATATGCTGTTTAATGTTTGTCTAGGATTCTTATAGATTTGTATTGGAGGCATAAAAGGAGGAAGTGAAAGTGTGTTGCAGGCAGAAGGAGCTTAGTGGATATATATCTTTTGGAAGAGGTGACATGATGTTATCTCCGCGGCAGTGGCTCAGGGGTAGAGTGCCCGGAAACTCGCAGTTCGATCCCGGGCTCACCTAGAGTTAGTGTCAAAGTGTCCTTGAACAAGATGCTGAACCCCTAATTGCTACTGATGTGCAGGTTTCCTCCGCCATCGGTGTATGAATGTGTGTGTGAATGTAATGCACAATCTACCTAAAATGCTTTGGATAAAAGCCCTATATAAATGCACACTTTACCATTTATCTCTTTTTAGTACCTGCTTTGGTTTCTCCTGTCTGCTCATCGCATATGGAGCCTACAATCCTAATGGTAAGTGGAGTCTGTCTATTAATTAATCTAGCATGTTGCTATGTTTGTGAGGCGTTCAATATATTTGATATGGATGTTTATAAATATACAGAGATTTGTTTATAAATATAATTTTGGACTCAATTAAAATATATTATCTCTCATTTACAAACATCCAAAATATATACTTACGGTAATTTGTTTGTTTAGCTGTAAGCATATTATTATGAATTATATAAGGTTAATCCATGGTTTAAACGTTTCCAAGAAGCTTATAAAACCTTAAATCCCGGCTAATTGTCTGTCAGTGTCGTCAACTTCAAATGTTCACCCAGCAGCACCCCAAAACAAATGACAAATGACAATCTCCAAAAGTACATATTGTACTGTTGGAGATTGTGACATCAACCCTGAGCATTGATCAGCCTATCACAGACAAATACAACCCCCACGCTTCCTTAACCACACTTTGGTTGATTTTAACTGGTGTGCAGCAGTATCACCATCGATTACCAACCTGTGGGTTGGGGCTGCGTTCCAGTGATCCTAACCTCGCATGACCAGGTTTTCCACCTCGGAGGAAAGCCTGGTCTGTGTTCCAAAATTGCCGTGTGAACCGGTCTGGAGCGGATGGTAATTTACGTCATGTTGTAGTCACTGAATTGTAGTCATCAGGCGGGAAACCACAAGGCGGAATAAGAGGTACCCATTCATAGTGCTGATTCCGCCTTGTGGTTTCCTGCCAGATGACTACAAATCATTGATTACAACATGACGAAAGTTACCATCCGCTCCCGACCGGATCGTGAACCAAAATGGAATGCTCAAACACAATCAATTGATTTAATATAAACATGTTCTGAAAATGCAGGGGCCCCACACACACACCTGACCACTTAACATGGCAGCAATCCATCCAGCTGTGGAGATAGGTGGTCAGATGTTTTTTGCTGAATGTTCACCCTCAGAATAGGGATGCTAGGGTTCATGGCATTCATGTAATTTATTTGTAATCTGGTTGTGTCTGTTTAATTCACAGAACTTTCTGTACTCATATTCGTCGCTCTGACTTTCAATGGCTTTGGGGGCATGTGCTTGGTTTTTACCTCTCTCACGGTAAGTCTGTGTGCGCGCGCGCGTTCGTGCGTGCGTATGTCTTCATTTCAATACAGAAATGCATTGATATTAAAAAGTAAATGTACTTTGTAGTTTATAGTTTTTAATAATTTAATACCAAAACCATGCACTTTTGAATAAGTAAGTAAAAGCAAGCACTATTTGACTATAGGGCTACTTTGACTCCAGTACTGGGTTGAGATGTTTGTCTGATATTCTGTTATTGCTGTGTTGTTGTTTTGTTTTTGACTGGCTGCCCTGTAGTGTACTCTGTCCTCCTGACAACAACACACACATCCTG
>OOFJ01140066.1:12428-23328 GCA_900323375.1 Benthosema glaciale
GTGTCACTACTCACACATATTCGGGGGGTAGGGGTGGGGGCGTGTGGGCCAGTTTCGATGCGCCTGTTCAAATGCTAATTCATACATACATGGTTGCTATAACAAAAGAAACAATTATTTTGTTATAGCAGCCACCTGCGATCCACAATGGGGCAAGCGAGACTCAATCACCTTGCCTACCAAGTTCACAACAAACTATTATTGTTCATTGTGAACTGAAGCCTTTATTAGCAAATATAGGCCTACCAAACTTTACAATAATAGAGATTGTGTTCTGAAATGTTGAAACTAGCTGCTGCAACAAGTGCTGACTTGATCATTGATCATGCTGAAACAATTTAATGTTTCGTTGTGAACTGAAAGCTACCACTGTGTTTATAGCAAACTGCAAATAAATAAACGAAAAAGACAAAACAAACTGTTAGTTATTTTTTATTATTATTATTATTGTTCGTTGTGAACTGAAGCCTTTATTAGCAAATATAGGCCTACCAAATTAAAAAACTAAAAACAAGCTGTTTATATTCTTTATTTTTTATTATTGTTCATTGTGAACTAAAGCCTTTATTAGCAAATATAGGCCTACCAAACGAAAAACAAACTAAGACAACTGGCGGGGGATCTGAGGGGGATGCACCCGCCGTCGTTATAAAAAGTATTTTTTGGTTATACCATTTGTTGACCTTCCTGTCTTCTCTAATGTAAATGAGGAATCTTTCAGCCATGCCATTTCTGTCTCCGCCATCACTTCTCTCTCTCGCTCTGTGTGTGTGGGTGTCTGTCTCCTGATATGTCTCTCTCTCTGGATCCTCTTTCTATAGCCTTCCCTCTGTCTCTGTGTCACAGATGTTCCTCTCAACCCTAACGCCTAGTTGTCACTTCCTCATGATAAGCCCTTTCAGACACACACATACAGTACATCATGTATGCACTGCACACATACACTACAGTACAGTGGAATGGATGCATGTGTGTGTGTATAAGATAAGATTAACCTTTATTGTTCCCGGGGGAGAAATTCATGTCATAACGGCAACCATCGTAAGAGTTAAACACAGGATCAGGTACAGTAAGACTAAGAGCCATTCAAAATATAGAAGATCAAATGAAATTGTTAGGCTCTGATAGACTCAAAGATCTCTCAATGAATCGCTCAACATATTTACAGTCAATAGATATATACATCAGAATGTACAGTCTTATCGCCTATAGATTGTGCACACTGCACACAAAGCATATAGTATGTTGTACACTAACAGTATATGTACGGAGACACGCACACGCATGTACACACACACACACAGTACTAGTTTCAGTTCTTTTTTTCTTCTCCCCATCCCCCCGTTTTAGCATATTCTGGTGTCGATACTTATTTTGGTCGATTTTGCACCAGTCAGGGCTTAATTGGTTCTATATATTAAAAGGAACACTCAGGCATGCTTTGAACCTTATCGCTGTAAGCTTGTCAGTGACATCACTAATGTGCCTATAGGATGACACCCTTTCTGTGTACCTGCTCTGTGTGCTATGTTTAACTCAAACATTTACCCGTTTATGACTGCCGTCATAAACTAGCTTCTACGTACTAAGGTAATGACTCCGAGTACAGTGCTGTGTACTCTGACAATGGGTACATTGAGTACTGCAACAGCAACTACACTGGGTATTGCATAACTGTGTGTTTGTGTGTGTGGCATTTCCCTGGTACACGGGGTGAATTGTGCCAAATGGGAGTTTGGATGAAATACAAATTGTGTTGTGATGATTGAAAACATGGTTTAAAACACAATTTAAACCTTCCATTTTATGTTTTACATTCACTTACCGTAATGTGATAGCTTTCCTTGGTCTACAAAAGCACTCGCTTTTGGGTAATGTTGGAGTGATAGATTACATCATTTTTACATGTCCTCTCCATCCTTTATCTAAACAGCAAACAATAAATTATACTGTATGTTCCTTATTTGTGCCAAATGTTCTCAGATACTATCGGCCCTGTCTGTCTGGAGCACTCCACTTATTTCAAACATTCTTCGAGGTATGTCCGCTGTCCGACAGTGCTTTCTGCCCAGTTTGCTAGTATAAAGCCAGCCATTGTTGTTGCAATAACTGACTCATTGCTGTTATCGCTTCATCGTGCACGCACGTGAAGCAAATAACCTCTCAATTATATTATTTACAGAGGTTTTACAGAGTTGACTAATCCGACTTCCAGTCCTTCCATCACTTATGCAGAAAGATCTCATTCATTTGGAGTTTTTTGTGTTTCTGAAAATATCCTTCACTTTCCATTTCCACTGCACGTGTGTGCACACACATTCCCCACGCTTCTCTCTCCCTTGGACATCATTCATCAGATATGTCTGGTATGGGTTGCTTAATGGGGAGTGTAGTGTTGTTGTTCAGTGCTGCATACCAAATGTTCCCATGTCAGACAATAAACGCACACGCACGCACACACAGAGAGTCCCTGACTCCCTACAGTTGAAGGACAGCTGAAGGTTGAAGGCGAACTGAAGGCTGCTTTATGTTCTTGGGACCACCTCAGTTCCAGCTATCATTTCAATTACTGTTCACAGCAGAACACTGAGCCTGGCACTGTGGACATCATTCACTTATCAATGTGGCATCAGTTTGTGTGGTGCTCACACATAAACACACAGGCCTCTAGGGCAGTAAATGTTAGTTATGTATTTATGTTGAGGCAAACCGAGTCAAAGACACTTCGCATTACAGGATAGAAGTTCATCCAGGATGGTGGTGGAATATTCATATCTGAGTAAAGCAGGGATAAAATCTAATCAAAGATGAGAGGAACTAAAACATTATGCCATGGCATCTTGACTCTGATATTCAAATGGTCACAACATAACAACAAGGCCAAAGTTGAAAAACCTAAGGTGTCATTTTACCATAAATCTTCCACACAGCACAATTGATTGGTTTGGAAGTCACTCACAACAGCAGCAGAACTGGACAACTGGTACAGCTGTTGCTAATGGGCTAAAAAGGTTTGCCTAATGAAAAGGTGCAACCCACCACAAGAACACTGGCTTTTATTTTGCCAACTGGTCTACCTGGTCCAGTCTTGGACAGGGTTCTCCAAATATAGGAGAGGTACATTTCAGTTTACCAATTAAACTTGACTGTTATTAGTCAAACTTGCACTTTGTCAGGGGAATATTCCCGACACCCACCCACACCAGGAATGACAAATCCGCAATGATGATTTCAGTCATACTTTGGAAAATCACTGTTGCTGGGAGATCAGTGTAGTGCCTATGGACTTGGAGGAATTATTGCTTTGATCAGCCAGTTTACTGCACTCAAACGAAAGGACAAAGTCTTATGTCTGTATCATTTGAACTTATTCACGTTGATTGCTGCAATCTTATACATGGAAGCGGACCAGTAACCAAAAGGATTGCTGAATTGATCACCGTCCCCAATTAGAGGATATAGTTTAGCTTGACGGTACACTCAACTGTGCCAAAATGCCTTTGCGCAAGGCACTGAATCTCAAATCTGCTTGCATGTGCGTTACAGAGGGCAAACCCTGCACACTGCGATAAATTAACACATTTATTTTTCTTCTTGTTTCAGGAGACCCAGTGGTACGAGGAAACGACGGTGGAATTGATGGCTCCCACCATGCTGCCTGAACTACAGCTTCTCAAACGGGTAATTGGGAAATGTAGTTTAATATGATAACGTTAATATATTTGTAGTGCGTTCAAATGTATCAATGGCTAATTAGCACTGCCCAACCTTAAACAAGTAATGCCCAAAATGTATGAGTTATACAGTATCTAATACTCGTCATTACATGCCAAAGTTAACTCCAAAACAAAAGCATCCACATTTTAAACCCTTAGAATCTATGGGATCCCTGTATTCGTAGATGCATCTTACGCAAAGCAAATGTACTGCAAGCAGCCACTAAGAAAAGTTTGAGATACTTCACAATTACATTTGGTTTGAGTTGGAAAGATTCGTAAATTGAATCAAAATGAAGAGACAAACACATTTCACAATTCCTCTGCCTTTCTCTTCACTGTGGTCCTTTCATTGTTCAGAGTTGTGAGTTGACAATTCTGCAGATGGATTTCATAGTGTGGCCTATTGTGTAAACATGAATAAGGTGAACTGCACCTAAAATGGATGCACAGCCTTAATCTCGTTTTAAGTGTTTTAATGAGAGACACAATAAACAATTATTATTTCTCATTTTGAGCCAAAGTTATACAGAGCTTTTGAGTGCAACAGTTTGCATGTGAGTAGAAGTTGAGAGTGTTGTTTTATCAAAACAGCAATTACTGTAAGTAGTGAAAGGTCAGGGCATGTCTTTATTTAACTTTAACTCGTTTCCTCTGTTTGCTCAAGTCTTGGAGAAACCAGAGGTCATTACTAGCATACTGGTTCCCCATACCTTCTCCCATTTTAGAATGCGATCGCTTTAGTTGGCTGCCTTTTTATGTCCAGGTCACGTTGGCAGTTGGACCAAAATACAGTTTGAGATTCTGATGAGAATAGCACAGTGCAGTGATGTTTTCCTGGCCAATGGATCGTGCATTGGCTGGTTTCACAGTGTCTTGTGTGATTGTATGCTGTGGTAGTGCTTGGGTGTAATTTGAGTTCTGGTTCCACGTCTGTTCTCATTTAGGCTTTAGTGCACAGAGAAATGCCAACTACATTCCGACATATTATAATAAAACATTGCACCATGGGTGTATTCTATAATACAATGCTTCTTTTTGTTCTAACCTGAAGATATATGAAATTGGGGTCTATTCTCTCACGTTGCTGGTGGAGGTGCTGATGCAAAGATAATCTGGAACTAGAAGATTGTCTTTGTCAAATGAAATGCAACGTCCTTCTAACATAACTAAATTGTCATAGTCCCTAACAGAGTGACACAGAGCGGAATTAAGCCAGGAAAACATGATTTATCCCCAAAGGGAAGATTTGTTATAACAGCAGCCAGTAATATATTTAAACAACAGAACAATGTAGCATTAAAATATGTGTTGTTGTTCATTGTTGCAGATCAAGGTGAAGGGGCCACGTTACTGGGAATTGTCCATCGACCTTAGCAAAGGAACCCAACATCTGGAGTAAGACCTTTGCTTTAAAAATGTTGACACCCAAATTACAATTAGTAAATATTAATACATTCTATCTATATACATTCTATATTCTGTATTGTTTCTCTAACATGTTTCTGTCTGCTTTTCTCTCTTTTAATCTACTACTAATCTCCTTTTCCATCTTCCACTTTTTTTCCCTCCCATGTTCCATTTTCCTCTCATTCTCTTTCCTCCTTGCTCTGTCTCTCCATTCTTCTTCCTTCCCCGGCCGTCTCCATCACCCCACCACGTCCTGTCTCCCTCTATCATCTTCACATGCCTCTCTCCTCTCTCTTCCTCACAGGTCCATTCTGACCAGAGATGGTGTGTTGTATGTGAAGCTGAGAGCGGGTCAGCTGCCTTACAAAGATGACCCTCATGGCTGGAAGAGCCTTCTGGCCTGCAACGTCAACAGCCACAACTCTGAAGTCAGGGCCTTCAAGGTACTTTACACCGGCAGAGCAAGTGGCCTGCATTAGGCTTCTATGTTTTCATTTGGACACGCTGTCAAACTGAGTTCAATCAGGCCCGCAGGATGATTTTGGGAAGAAGGGAAAACATCCCTTACCATTTATTATCCTATCTACAGTATATGGCAGTGTATCGCTGCTGCCACTGCATGTGGCCTGCCTTGTGGCTGTGTTTTGCCCAACAGATTGTGTGTGCTTACTGTGTGCTGAAGAAAACAATAGAAGGTTATTGATGAAAGTTAGCCACATTGTGTGTTGTGCACATTGCACAACTCCGGTCAACCCCCATCAACCCAGTTAATTCACCTTCTTTGCAGTCTGTACGTGTTATGGAATACTTATGAAAAGCCATGGACACGACAGTACAATGACAAAAAAAGTTAGTTTCAGAATCGTCTTCACTGAGTGTCCTTTTATTTTTTTCAGCTTTTCAGCTGTAATTATCATGCTGACCCAAACACAGATTATGACAGAGGAGAACACCTTCATGTTGTGCCCTCAGTATAGTGCTAGTGTTCGACTACTGTTGCCTGTGCAACTGTGTGTACTTCTACTCTTTATCTCGATGACAAAATAGGTGCCATTGTGTAGGCTACAATTTGTTTCATTCTTCTGCTAACGCAGACAGTTGGCAGACACAATAATGCTGGCACTCCAGCATTATTTCCTCATTCATTCAGCCCAACTTCAAGTTTAAATTGCCGGCGTTGAAGCCAAGGAAACACCAGGAGTTTGGAAGAGACACAAGCCAATTTCCAAATGCTTGTGGACGGGAGGTGAGCTCCACAGAGCGAACGCAGTAACTGCCTCTCACTGGCCATGCGATCTGGCTGCAACTCTCACAGTAGTCCTCAACTTCTCAACAATAAATCAAATACTAAAACAATTACAAACCTATAATACTAGGCTACACAAATAAACAACACTTTCGCATAAGAAATAACAACACAGGATACCTCCGTTCCCCACAACGCATCGAGCCATGTTCGAAATCACACACATGCACACACGCACGCACGTGTGCATGCACACACACACAAAAGAGCCTGTTTGTGTGGCACAACACCCACCTGGCTGGAGGAGGAGGATGCACCAGCGATGGCCAGTCAGTTATGTATCCGCTATGCGCAGCTTGATTCCCTGCCACGAACATATTCATGTCAAGGACCTCAACGCTAGCCGTGAGGGAGTACCGTATTAATTTTTAGCCAAACAAATTTGGGTCAGGGATCCATCCCGGAACAACTTTTTGCAGCACTACACTGTAAATAACACATGATTAACCCAAATGCCTTAGATCCAAATTAACTGTGACACAAAATGTCAGTGTTGTCTCAGCTGATTAATCACCAGGCATGTCCTTCTACTGTACCTCGCAATAGTTTGAGAATGAGACAAACTTGGATTAAACAGTGCAGGTCCTATTGCGAGGAGATTGGTAATAAACGAGTACTAGATTAGCCGATCTGGGGCACTGGGGCGACATTAATTGCCTTGCACCAGGGGGCACCAATATGCAAACAGGAATTAAATTGAATTGCTCCCTGGTTGGTTGGTACTGTATTGTCTAGTTTTGGCAGGTTGTGGCTGTAGGCGTCACACTCAGCTGTGTCTTTGATTGTGTGTTCTGCCACTGTGAGCATACTGTGTACTTCTCCATCACTAACTCCTATGTGTCTGTGTCTGTCTGTCTGTCTGTCTGTCTGTCTGTCTGTCTGTCTGTCTGTCTGTCTGTCTGTCTGTCTGTCTGTCTGTCTGTCTGTCTGTCTGTCTGACAGCCCGAGGCCATATCTACATTCACCTCTGAGCCGGCCCTGGTGTCCTTCGCAGAATTCTTCTGTAAAGCCTCTGAGGCAATGAAACATGTGAGTCTCCACACGACTCTTACAGAACATTAGAACCTCACCCAGGCCTTCTGTTTTAATGCAAATGGTATAGATGCCCTTCCTGACTTGTTAAGTATATATATCGATTGACAGGGTGAATTCCACAAATCTTTATATGTACAGTATGTGAATTCGTATCTCAGGAACCGTAGCCCGGCTCCATGCAGCCCCTGAATCTCTAGCCACAGCCATTACAGACTTGTTTTGGCTGTATTCTGCATTGTTATGTGTCATATTTGGTCTGCAGTCGCTACTGTGCATGTGCAACCATCAGCAGATTGTAAGGGATTGTAAGAGAGATGGCTCACTGCTCTTTAGCCTAGTTAACGTTTAACACTGTAAAGCTTTTTTATTATTATCTAATATAGTCCTACTAGACCTCAGGAAATTACATTTGGCCAGAGGATCTACTGAATGTGAAGGGGAGTACTATAGGGGCTGCCATACTGTGTTATAGGCTCAATATGTCAGTTTGTCACCTCCTTCACATTCAGTAGATCCTGTGATCTTTTGTGGCCAAATGTAATTTCCTGAGGTCTAGTAGGACTATATTAGATAATAAAAAAATAAATCGCTATAAAGTTTTGCCAAAAAATACATATTTGGCCCCATGTTCGCATGCCCCCGCCCCCCTGTCAAAAAACAGCTAAAATCGCTAAAACGAAGGAAAGCAGCAAGTGAAGAAAAAAATAACACTCACCTTTTACTTTGTCTAATAACAACCTAAAATATGAACCTTGGTTGAAAAAGAAATTAAGTGGAAAAACACAGACAATTAATTGCAAAGAAACTCCAGCGATTAGTTGCCGATTCGATTACTAAATTATTTGGTAACTAATTGAATAATAGATTTGATTTCAATTATTATCGATTAATCGTTGCAGCCTTTGAATGATCTGTGTCTGCCCAAGAATGATGCAAAATGACGTGAATTACAGGACTGACATCATACTACTCACTGACAACAGGTACTAGAGGTTCTCTTGATTATTTGGATCACGCAGTGCCATTCGTTACAGCCCGCACCCTTAAATGGAAGAAAATTCATAATTTTCTAACATAACGTCATGCAATTGAATTCACAGGTGAAAACAGGAGAATTCCTCTTGCAGTCTATTTTTAGTTTTATCTCGAACTTGATCTCTCTGGCTCTATTTCACATTTCCCTCTCTGTGTCTTATCTCTCCATCTTTCTGCTGTAATTATAAACAGGATAGTGTAGTGTTTGTTGGTGGTCATAGCATGAGTCCTGTCTGTGTCTGGATTTAACATGTTGCGTGAAATACTGTCTGCCACTCTGCTACTGTGTAGGGGCGACTGTGGCTCAGGAGGTAGAGCAGGTCGTCCAATGATCCGTGGGTCGGCGGTTCGAATCCCGGCTCCTCCTGTCTACATGTCGAAGAGTCCTTGGGCAAGACACTGAACCCCAAATTGCTCCCGATGTGCTGGTTGGTGCCTTGCATGGCTTCAGCCGCAATCGGAGTATGCATGTGTGTTTGAATGGGTGAATTAATGCACTATGTAAAGCGCCTTGGGTAAAGGTGCTATATAAATCCACCATTTACCATTTACTGTGTCTATCTCTCTTCTCTGAAGCTTGATTTATAGTCGCACGGTGCTGCCATGTGCCAACTTAGCTGGTCCAGAATCTCACAACGTGTTGTAATGCGGCACTTTGTGAACTTGTATCAGCTATTTTCGGCATGCAACACCATCATACGAGGATTAATTACCAGTAAGAATGTCTCCATTGTGTTGTCTCTCGGGTCTCTACCAGGCTGTCTCGTTCCATGTCCGTTAACACACCCAGGCCCTGCTGTCTTTGTCCCATCGTTACGTGAACGAAGAACAATGTTTACATTTAACATGGTCTTGTAATGTAATGACTCTTTCTGTTGTTTCTCAAATGGAGGCTCCAGCGTGGCCAGCCAACCAGACTGCCATTCTGACTTCCTATCGCTGTCACTGTGTATTTTTGTCTCTCTCTTTCGGTGTGTGTGTGTGCGCGCGCGCGCGCGTGTGTCCACGCAGAGTGAAGAAAGGCTGGCCCTTTTCTCAGCCATGCTGTATGAGTGTGTGACTCAGGAAAACCCTGACATGTTGCCTACATACATTGCCATTGACCAGGTAGGCTAGTAATCATTAAGATAAATATGTTCATTTATTGACACACCTTGACACATCACTAAACCGATGATCTATTATTGCATTTGATGCATCATTTCCCCCCTAGTTGTGTAACATAGCGTTTGGTGTTAATGTGACTGTCCAGCGTATATGGCTCTCTCTGTCTCTACCAGGTGGTCCATTCTCTGCGTGAGGGCGACCTGTCGGAGACGTTCCCCCTGTGGCAGATGCGGCTGGTGCTAGAGCTGTGTGAGAGCAGGGTGCTGAGAACCCAGCAGCAGAACGGACACGGGGGCCGTGGGCGAGGTGCCCTGCTCTGCTCCGAGTTCCTACCGGTCATGAAGAACACGGCTGACGTCACCCTGGACACCTGGATCGCTGGTGAGGAAGAGCCTAAGAGGCAAATGGCGGGAGGTGAAAAGCCATGTATTTTAGGAGGAGGTGGATGGAGTGCTAGGTGGGCAGGCAGATACCCTTTGTGAAAAGTGACATATGTAAGGTGCATCATGTAAAAGTGATTGTGTATATTCATAGTAGAATGAATGGCCCTGTAATTGTTATTTGCACTCTGATTGCTTCCATCTATACATCTGATTCTCAAAGGGGGTTCACATGGTGTCCCCAGTTTAACCACACTGAATGCTACCACCCCAGGCGAGAAGAACAGCCCTCTGACTAACCAGGAAGTGTAGCCATCCATAGCTGCTGTTATGGTTTCCCCATGGATCCAATATTAGGGACTTTAAGCAGCGACGGCTACGCCAGTCTGCTACGGCGACCGGACATGGATCCGTGCTCGATGGATAAACCCGCTTGCCGTCGCAGCCCTTTTTACTACGACAGAAGCTACACTTTCACATAGCGTCTACAACGCCATGTCATAACCATGTTTATTGAAATTATAGCTGTCGTACATTTACACCGATCACCTCTATTATGCTGTGTAATGCGTTGGCATGCTCTGAATGAAGAAATGACACGAATACAATATGTCATATTAACCGCTAGCTCTGGTCCATAGCTCCACTGCTTCTATGATTCATAGGGTCAGTGGAGCTATGGACCAGAGCTAATTAACCGTGTTTATTAGAACGTTTTAGAATAACACAGATTGCTCCTCTTTCCACTGCTGATCATGTCCATCGCATGTAAGAAGCTTAGAAAGTTTATCATTTATTGCAGACGGCTGTTTGCTTAACGACTTTGACAGCTACGGCGATTGCGTCATAGCCGGAGTAGTCCCGCCTCGCGGAGCCGTCGTGAAAACAGCCGCTGCTTAAAGTTCCTATTG
>OOFJ01140074.1:17408-29194 GCA_900323375.1 Benthosema glaciale
GGGGGCAGCCAAGGTAAACCCTTCAATGAACAAAAAGTAAATGGCGACCAAGGAACGCAGTGATTTACAGAGTCCATGACGGAAGAGTCTCAGTGGCATGTGGAGTCTCACTGCCACTGGCCAAAAGGATATGGCCACCAGTTTAAGGGCCCACGATTATACTTGTGCTCTGGTGGTGTGTACCAAAATTAGCATATCTACAAGCTCACAACATATCACAGTGTGATACGTTTAACCCATTTTGGACTGAGGACGATTTCTAAAAACGGCTTCTAAAAACTGACCTAAGTTTTCTGAAAAAAAATAAAATAATAATAATTATATAGCAGCATCAATTTTTTTTGTAATTTTTGAATACTGTACATACTGTACAGATTGGTAGGGTTACAAGGGGTTCCCGCCTAGAATGGGAGAAACTAATTCACAGATGATTCTTAAATCACCCAACTCAAACTGATATCCATCCAAATGGGTGTCACTGATCTGAGCCTTGCCTGTAACAGCCGTGTTTGTGTGTGTGTGTGCGTGCACGTGTGTGCTTTTCCGTCTGCATGGTCCTTTATTGTTGTCATTGAGTGTTATATTTAGATGCTTTATGGAATCGCTGGTGGGTGGGCTGACACCGTCATGGGTTTTTTGGCTTTGTGTGTGCGTGACCACACATACATGCATGTATGCACGCACACACTTTGAAGCCATAATACTTTACCAGCTGTTAAAGTTACCATGCTCGAGGAGAGTGGGTACTGCCAGAGCTAAATTTACAGCTAATCACAGACTTGACAGGAAAATGAGAACATGAATGTGTGTATTGTGTGAGTGTGGTGGGTGTGCACAGTGCACGCCACATATATACCCGCATGCATGTGGGTATATATATATGTGTGGGCATTCAATTGTTTTCTATTTGCAGGTCGAACCAAATGCCACCATCGGGGAGATCAAGTCCATGTTCCACAAGAGCCGTGAGTCAAAGTTTATACGTCTCTCAACATTGTCGCTCACCAGAAAACCTCAGATTTCCACAGTACTATATATTTTTAGCTTAACAAATATTTATGTTTCAGCAAGCAACACCATCGTAAGACAAAGTATGGCTTCAAGTTTAATAAATCACACAATAAAACACAATCTGTGTTTCCATCCCTCTGCTTCAGATCCTCAGTGGTATCCGGCCAGACAGTCCATTCGCCTTGATGCCAGTAAGACAGCTCACATATGGTGTTTCTGTTTGTTTTATAAATATATATAATATGCAGGGAATGAGGCAGCAATGCCTGGCGGCATCATCAGGCATGTATAAGTGGAGGCATTTATGAACATATCTGTGTATCACATGGCTTCAAATTCACAGTCATCACAACTTGATTACCGTCATTTGGATTCCATAAAGGCCTGCATGTCTTCCTCTTGGCTTGTAACTGTGACACTGCTGCGCCGCACCATGTGGTCAAGCCCTACAGTAATAATAGATATTTTATGTGAACTTGTGAAGATTAAACACATGTTCAGAAGCATCTTCCATAAAACTAATGGTGTCAAAAACTTTAATGGATTTAAAACAATAATACCAAACATCATAGTTTTACATATTATGTCAATTGTTTTAGTGAACAGAGGAATACTGTGGTGGACTCATTCTATTCATGCTATTTCACACCAAAAAAATAATAATCTCTGGTCTCAGCATGTGTATGTTTGTTCCAGAGGGGAAATCTTTGAAGGATGATGACGTTCTCCAGCACCTCCCTGTAGGAACCACTGCAACGTTCTACTTCAGGGACCTGGGAGCCCAGATCAGTTGGGTCACAGTGAGTATGCATGCACACACACACGTACATACAGGCTCAGTCTTGCTCTGAAAAGTAGGTTGAGATATATTGAGATCTCTCAAAGGGCAATTTCATCCCATCCCTGCAAATTGAATCTGCTCAGGTCCTATTATTCTATTAGCAAGGGTCTTGGTTCTGTTGATCGTGACGTATAAGGCCCCATTTAGACTGCAGTCAGGTTTTGTTTTTTTTACGATTTTTTTAAATGCTTTTTCTGCCTTTGATAGGTTGAAAGTACAATGACAGGAAATGGGTAGAGAGAGATGTCACTGATCTGTGTATTCAGGCTGATTTTAAACAACATCAAGTCAAAGCCGCCCATCGTTGACATATCTGCTTTGGTTACCTTGATACAACATAGATGTCATGACTCATGATGTAGGTGGTAGTTGATTACGTTCAGGAAATGCGACATAACAGACAAGCAACAAAAATGCATGCATGATAACTACGGAAAATTGACATTTCAGCTTGCCCTCTAGTCTACACCGTAGACACATGCTGAACTATTGTTTTATTTTCATTACACCCTTAAGCCTTTGCCGCTCTCTTAAATCAAAATGCAATTCTTGCCCGCTGTAATGACGTCAGTTGGGCTCGGGTTGCGCTGCAAGTGACATTTTGGATAGTTTGATATGTGACTTGGGTGGTTGGATCAGGTCACTCCGTTCAGACTGAGACACATCTTTAGAAATCAGATTTGAATCAGATCAAACCACCTCTGAATCTGGCTCATGTGTATAGACGTCAGACTTCAATTTATTTTAGGCTGGATTTGGCTGCCGCCAGTCTAAATGGGGCCTACCTGATTGGATCTGACAAGACTCTTGGTCAATCAAGTGTTGTTTAACTTATGTTATTACGCTAACCTCGGATCTTTACTGTAAATAAAAGAAGTAATTTACAAAAAATAGAATTGATTTCTGTCATTATGTTTATTTCGTCGCGGTATGTTATTTTCATTAGTAAGCACTGTCCAGCTTTAGCCATCCTCCTTCAACTGTTTTTTTTTCTCAGGTATTTCTGACAGAGTATGCTGGTCCTCTGCTCATCTACCTGATGTTTTACTTCCGGGTGCCGTTCATCTACGCAACTAAACATGATTTCACTACCAGTAAACACTGGGTTGTACAGTGAGTCCCCATCCACAACAACACACTTTGACACATAATTATACTATGCAAAATTGTTTTCTGGAATTGCATAACTGAAACGGCAATATTCTTTTTTGTTAAAATGTAATTTTATGCCAGTGATGGTAATGGTATATCTTCTGTTGTACCTTTGTTTATTCAGACGCCAATTTAATCCCCTAGGATATAAAGATCTTATAATGTCTGAAATGATTATGTCACGTTAAAGCATTCTGGCCAATAAGCCCACTGCAAGAGGGATAATATACTGTGTTGTCTCTGCTTTTTTCACCCAGTCTGGCTTGCATGTGTCACTCCTTCCACTACATAAAGAGACTGTTGGAGACCCTATTTGTTCATCGCTTTTCACATGGAACCATGCCATTGCGCAACATCTTCAAGGTGAGACATGACATTGCATGGAAATGGAAATAAAATACACCTTGGAAAATTGAAAACCTAGCATAAAGCCTCACTGATAATATAATAAATAATATTAAAAATAAAATTTGGTTTTAAGCTGAGCACAGGGGAGCAGCACCTCGACACATTGCTGGGGCCCGGGAATTGTAGATTTAGATTATTACAAAACATACACTAACCACTTCAGCTGCATATACTTTGGTTATTTGAAAATAGCAGATCTACAAGCTCACAATGTGCGACATATAACTTGTGAGATATTCTGTTTTCTGTCTGTAATGTAAGTAATTTTACTCAAGTACATTTTAACTACTGGGTTAGTGGGTTTTCAGTATGTAGAGTATTTCTACATGATGGTATTTATACTTTTACTCAAGAATTCAAGATTTGAATTCCACTACTGAGTCAGTTTTTCCAGTCAGTTGTTCCATATAGTTTGGCAGCAGTGATGGGACAGCCAATGGGTAAGGTTTATGTAGAAATATAAATCACCTTAAACTCCAACAACATAGCAACAGTGACAATGTGACACAGAAGCATAAATCAGCCTTAACAACTTGAGTCTACTCTTTCAGAACTGTACCTATTACTGGGGCTTTGCTGCATGGATGGCCTACTATATCAATCACCCACTCTACACACCACCCAGTGAGTGTGTACACACACACACACACACACACACACACACACACACACACACACACACACTGTTATATTATGTTACTTACCTATGTAGTATACCACTTTAAGCATGCATATCTTTGTTGCAGTCTATGGTGAGCAACAAGTGAGACTGGCCCTCGTCCTATTTCTGGTAAGTTCTACTATACACATGAAAAGTCTAAATGGTTTGTTTGGTTTTGATCATGTATTTTATATAATTCTATGTATGCACTATACAATGTTACATGCTTTGTTTGAACTTTTTTGTGTACTCTGGTACAGAATAGTGGTGTCATCCGAACACTAGTGTTGGACATAAATTTCATTTTCAGTAATTGCCTCACTGTCCAATTTCCAACAATCAGTGAGTGACACACTGCCTTTGATTAATCCCCAGTTCTGTCAGATCGGTAACTTCTCCATCCACATTGCTCTACGGAACCTCCGCCCTCCAGGTACGCTGTGGAAGGCATTTCTACTTCATGTACACTATAGTAACCTAAATCAACTGTTTTTTTTACATAATTGATTCTATCCTACCTCACACTCATACGTCCACTGCTTCTTCATTTTTATTCTATTTCTGTAATTTCTTTACGCAGGCTCTAAGACGAGGAAGATACCCTACCCAACTAAGAATCCCTTCACCTGGATCTTCTTGCTGGTCTCCTGTCCCAACTACACATATGAGGTACTATGCTCACTTTTTAGAAATTGATAACCTACTATGACGTTTCGTGCTTTCCTCGAGATCTCTCGTGGAAAGTTAAGGTCAACATCTTGACCATCCACAAGAAACACAAGATTTGATTAATTATTTTTATTTCTTTATAATCTGCGGTGCACGTGCACAGGGTTATTATAGTCTTGGGTTATTGCCAGTGTTATGCTGGCACTGGTGCCACGCTCTGGCCTGGAGGGCTGGGCACTATTGTGCTATTAGATATTAACCTACCTGATTGCTGCAGATCCGATATCAAGGGGGGACCCCCTGGCTGTAACAGCCTCAAGGCTCCCGGTTCCTCACTTTGAGAACCACTAGGTATGCACTGGCCTTGATCTAATAAAGCATAGCCTACTTCACCTCATGAAAGATCAACTGTTATTCTGTGCTAATGCTTTTTTACTGATTGTACATCATGTGTTTGTAATACACCCGACATGTGACATGTTTGATTTTGAATATTGTGATATGGATATGGCAAGTGTTGTCTTGAATACAGTCAATGGCATGGATATATGATCCACATTTAGCAATTTGTAACGACAAGGGATGACCTGACATGTCTCTGGGCTTGTATATCCCATGTCTGTTTCCTTGTGATGAAGCTGGCAACTTTATCACCCTCAAGGACAATGGCAACCCATACTAAACTACTGCCCTCTGGTGGTAAATGTCTGCCTCCAATACTGTACTACTACTATAATCTTGATGTTTCTTTTAACACGTAATAATTAGGGTTAAAAAAGGTAAAGGTTCAACATTTCAGAGTAACGATACAACATTGTGTCTTGTCTGCTCCTGTAGCTGGGGTCCTGGTTCGGCTTCACACTGATGACCCAGTGTCTGCCGGTGGGCTTCTTCTTTCTGGTGGGCTTCATCCAGATGACGGTGTGGGCCAAGGGGAAGCATCGCAGCTACCTCAAGGAGTTCCGTGACTACCCACCTCTGCGCTCACCCATCCTGCCCTTCGTTTTATAGATTACCCCCCCCCCCCTTCTTTGTAGAAGCAAGTACCCATTCACCTGCTGAGCTCCCTCTCCCGTTGTGTGCACTGGAGGCGATTACCATTTCTTGGAAAGGATTCAAGTCATTTTTTTTTTTACTTTATTCCTTTTGTTCTGTAACACACCATACCCTTCCATTTCCCGGCCGGAGTCCCATACACTCTTGTAGTAGAGGGACTTGATGTAGAACACTATGCCTTTGCCCTGAACTGTTATTGGCAAACCACCCAGACGGGAAATTGTGACCTTTGTCTGACTTGCCGTGGGGTTCTTCTTCCTCCCAGCTTGGTTCTGATCTCGATCAGCAGACACAAAGTAAGCAAATGTGAGCGAGATGTCTTAACAACTCAGACCTCATCACAAAATAATGTGGTCTTTTGTTTTTTAATTCCCATTTTCTTAAGTATCCCATGTCACCACTGACCCCTGCTGGTTTGTCTTGGGGAGAACATTGTGGTCTTGAGAGAAGGTTCTGTATCTTCAACTTTAGTTCATTATCACAAGAGAGACAGTTCACATACATAAGGGAGAAATAAATAATTTCAATTCAGATAACTGGAAAACAATGTGTGTTAAACTATTAAGACAGAATATCGCAGTCTCTTGTGCAAGTAAGGGACATCTCTTAGCAGCTGCAGCATCTGTTGAAGAATGGGTGTTCAATAAATCTCAAAACGGTTTAGATTCAAACTTCCCATTAATCAAAATGTGGAATCTGATGACCTTTTGGTTTGTGCTTTCTGTTGGAACTTTAATTTTGTTTGTGTTTGAGGTAATTTATTAAAATAAAATGATTAACCAAATGATTTTGTGGTCTAAATTATGACTTAGGGCTCACTTTAAGGAGTTTTTTCCCCCCACTTCTGGGTCTCAAGCATGTGGACTTTTGTGCCAAATTACGAATGTCATATTTGACACTTAAATTGCTTCAAGACATTTACACTTTGATTTGGTTGGAAAAACAAATAACTGTAGCCAAACACATTTAGCATCTACTGCACATTCACAGTACCTTCCATGCACTGTACAAATACAACTTACAGTTCAACCATACTACCAACCTCTTTGTAGTTGATAGTCAGATTCAGTTGTAGGCAATGAGTCCTTCAGGTTACATGCAACCAGCTTTCAACAGGGAAGCCAATGATTCAACATTTTCTATCCATTTCACAGGATTGAGTTTTTTTTTTTTCTTAATTAGCACAGTTAATAAAATATTTAGCCATATTTCAGAAGTTTAGAAGCCTATAAGTTGGATAACTTCACCTTTTTGTAAAATCAAGGTTCAAGGGTGTGAACTGAAGTTATTTTATTGACATACAATTGAAATGGCTCTTTCCAAACGTTTCTTTTTTTGCTGCCGACAATGTATATATTTATCAAATAAAGGCATATTACACTATTTTACAAATGTGTACTA
The DNA here is from genome assembly GCA_900323375.1 of Benthosema glaciale. Taxonomy (NCBI): domain Eukaryota; kingdom Metazoa; phylum Chordata; class Actinopteri; order Myctophiformes; family Myctophidae; genus Benthosema; species Benthosema glaciale. The sequence continues at coordinate 24,608 of OOFJ01140074.1, forward strand.
TAATGCAATATTTTTGCACATGGAAGAATGATGCACCGGATTTTAACTTTAATAATAAAACGTGGAATGGGTTGAGCTGAAACGCCATTGTTTATTTTGGACAGCAACAGGTATATACAGAGAGAAGAAGAATAAGGGCCATATGTCAGCTAATTCACGCCGCCTCAGGCTCTGCCTGGTCTGCGAGTCTCTTCTTCCTCAGCTGGAGCCTTCGTTCCCTCTCATACTCCTTCATACGCATCACATAGCTGTGAACCATGAGAGATGCATGATAGTATAGTAAAAACTATTTTACATTTAAAACATACAGTAGATCAACACAATAGAAGCAAATTAAAATACAAACATATGACATACATCACCTGGGCATTTATACAATTCGCTAATTTTGCAAACTATTATCATATCCCTGTTCCCTACAGTATGAGAGAGCGACAACCAACCAGAAAACCACACTGGGCAAGACCTACTACACTGTAGTGCATTGCTGGATTTTGGCAGAAATACCGTCCGCTCAAGGAAATTACGCTGACGTTTTACAAATCTGTTTACATTCTCTGTGAAACAAGTGTTGTGATTGGTCGGAAAATATCGTATCCAGGGGAAATAAATCTAACAGATGTTCCGGACCGACACTTTCTCCTATGGAATCTCTGCCTTATATTGAGAGTGACCATCTTCGCAGATGAGTTAAGTAAGGTTGGGACCACAACTAACCAGATACCCACTGCGGTCTGAAGTAGGCATAGACTTAAGCATACACAACACTCAACATAATGTGTGTACACTGTTGTACTGAATATTGATAGCAAAGTTAATTTAGCGAAAGTCCACCAACAGCTCTGACTGCAGACATTCACTCGCCACTGCTGGTGTGAACTTCGTGTAAGAATGGGTTGAGAAGCAACTCGTTCGGGCCATAATATTCTCCATTTTAACACTGCTGAATGATTGGCACTGAAATGTTACACATGCTGATGCTGTATTATTTGTGTTTGGTTTTTTTGGGGGTTTTCTTTTACTCTGAAAAGACAATTAGTCTTATGTGTTGTGTGTAACCTGTGTTCTTTATTGAATAATTTTGAAATAGCCAGACACTAGTGCCACATTTGGCAGGTCTAATTGTTTTTTTTGTTTTTCCCCCTTCTCCTGTTTAAATTATTTGGTGTTAGTTACAACAGGCCAATGAGACAAATTTGAAACGAGGCTTTACATTATTTGGGCTATTGCATTTGCCCTATTTAAAGTAATAGAGGGCTTTTCACGGGCTGCTCAATGCTCAGCAGATGTTTAAAAGTCTCTTAGATTTAGTTGGAAATGGTAACCATCAAGTGTGTTCTGTGTTATAAACCATGTATACCCCTGAGCTTCCCAGTGCATTCCACTGGTTACTATTTCCACCCAGCTGGACATTGTATACAGGTAGAGCTGCGGAAAACCCTGTGTGCAGTGTGGACTCCAGACACACTTACTCCTGATTCTGGCAGTAGTCCCAGTCGTGTCGCTCATGCTTGCAGGTCAGGAAGTTGGGGAAGTTGTCCCTCTTACACTTCATGAGTTTGAGAAGATGGTGGGCGCAGTAGTCCCTCTGCGACAACGGTAGCTGGGCCAAGTTCATCTGCTCCTGGGTTGCTACCATTTCTGATGAAGAGACATAACTTGTTGTGTCTCGATCAACAATTGCTGTTCTTATGTTTGGATTTGTGTCTGCTTGTGAAGCCTTCCTACACTGCACCCTGTCCACTAGCCGCAATTTGCAACTCTAGATTTTTTAATAATCGGATTAATATAGAGTTGCAATACCCTCCATTGACTTCCTACTCATCCAATTCACATTTGCGATCTGATGGTAGCACTTGTCGTAAGTCACTGAACGGCCCTGTGTACCACCTGTTTCACATGTGCACATAATGCAGCAGAGCGACCCGTTAATAAAAACGAGTGCTTCCAAACTCCAGCACTTAGAAATATATATCAACCGAAGAGACTTTCTTGACAGAAAGTAGCTCATAACACGTCTACGGTGGATTTTTATCTAACAAACGCTTTGCAGTTCGAAAGAGAATAATTCAAGCTTGGCCTAGAGCTGAAATGTTGGTGAGTTTAACATTGTTTAATACCATCAGACCGCAAATGTAAATTGGATGAGTAGGAAGTCAATGGAGGGTATTGCAACTCTAGATTCATCCGATTATTAAAAAATCTAGAGTTGCAAATTGCGGCTACCTGTCCACAAACATAATTAATTGTTGCATTTATAAGACTAGTATACTACTAGCCTCTTACGGTCTAGAACTTAGTGTGATCATATACCTCAGCAAACATATCAAATCAATAAGTATAATGCATTTGATTAATATAATAAATACTATCTTAAATCTGATCCACTCGGATTGGGATTACATTTGAGATAATCTTGTGATTTTAGCCATGGCATGGTGTAATGGATACGTTTAACACAATAACTAAAGCTACTTTTAATACCAGTAATTAAAATAACATAATCACCTGTTTGGCCTACAAGAAATAGCAATGTCAATGTGTGACTGACTGGGGTAATGGTAGCAGGTACTAGCAACCGTTTAAATGACGATTTCGGCATAGTTGATTATGACACGCTAATGAACACAGTGGATATGATAATGACATGCAGAGAATAACAAGCTAGAAGGAACAAACCTCGCTCATTCCTGTCGGGCAAGCCGACCTGCGGGCCAAACTCAAATGGCTTGTTCTTTGGGTCAGGCTCAGTGTCCGTCTCGGTGATATATCGTCTAGCGAGATGAGCCCCCATTTGGACAACGGTCGCAACACGCTATAAACACTCTAATAAATAAGTTATGTTTGCGTTAAAGCGCTTTATTCCAGTAGCTTAATGATTGTTATGTTATCTGCCATTCGGTCACCTCCACGGGCTCCCTTAAGCTACTTCCGTCCCCAAGCGGAAATAAACAAGACGGACAGTACTGAAATGAAACACTTCCCCGTTTCACCGACAATTAACACAATGGTTCCGATGTCTCAAAAGAACAAGTGATTCATCTCACGTTTACTTTCTCATATGGATAATAAGAAAAGATTGCGTTTCTGACGTCTATGGTTTATTATTGTTACTTCTTGAGGTGACCTAAACTGCTCTGAGAACGACTGAGTGGACAACATCCAGTATCAAGATACTAGTAAACAATTTTATTCCTAGACATGTGTTACATTTTCTATAATAATGTTAACGCTTTAATTTTACGGTTAAATATCTTGACGTTCATTGTGTTCTTGTTGGCCATGTTTTCTGTGTTTTTAATTTGTTAAACAAATCCCCTGACCGGTAAGTAGCCTATTTGGGAACTCCTGGCTTATATGGTCAGTGCACACTACAGTTTAGTAAAGGGCTATTAGCAGAAAACAATACAAATTTGGTCATATCTGAATTACATGAAATCACAAATCACTTAAAGGACCACTTCACCACTTTTCAACCTGCCTTCAAATACTTGATCGTCACTAATGTTCATGATAAAATGCCACAATTTGTTTTCTACTCTGTCTCATAGGAGGGCTGTGGGCAGTTCAGAAACCCGCGTCCACCATGCTCATCTTCGATGGGGAATCAAAGCTAATAGAAACTGCAGGCTTTCTATTCATGGAAAGTTGCAATACGATAATGGCAGCCATCGTTCTCACGATAAAAAAAAAATATATATATATATATTGTTTAAAAAAAATCTATATTAATATTAAAACGATGATGCGCATGGTGGACGGGTTTCTGAACTGCCCACAGCCCTCCTATGAGACACAGACTAAGTAGAAAAAAATAGTGGTATTTTATCATGAACATTAGTGAGGACCAATTATATGAAAATAAGTTGAAAAGTGGTGAAGTGGTTTTCTAAGATACCTTTAACTTGGTCGATTCCAGTTTCAGACTCGAGTGCAGTGGGATTCCAGTGTTGTAATTAATAAAAGCACTATGCATGGCATGCATAGTAAAAGCACTGTATGACATGCACATATATTATTTTTCATGCTTTTCGACGACATACTATTGTAGAAGCCTATGTCGTTCATGTTGTTTTTTATGACGATAAAAAAGATGAGACATATTTTTGACGACCATGAAAAAACATAAAAATCATGATTTTCATACTCTGAATGACACAAGTCATTTAATTGAAAACATTTGAGGTTCAACAATCCACCATGAAGCACTTCATGGTCAAGGTATTACAATCTTAAAATGTGTCATCGATAACACAGGCATACAAATCATCCCATCACATCAAAATTATTTTTAAGATAACGGTACACAATGTGGAGGTTACAATTCAGACACAATTAGTAAAACAGTAACAAATTGTCAAAAACGCCATTATCTTTCATATTGAAATGGTTTTACAGCCTTTTCTTTTTTATTTACTTTTTATTGAATTTTAATCACAAGACGATACAAGACATTACACACAAGGGGAGATTCACTATTGATGATCATTATCCAAAAGTACCTCAAACAGGAGGCTCTTCTAGAAATTATACAAATTTAACTGAATTTAAACAAAGTCAGGTCTTATGGTAGACACATGAGTAAGT
>OOFJ01140092.1:5793-18090 GCA_900323375.1 Benthosema glaciale
CCCCCCCAGCAGTTGCTAGGCAACGTGTTCCTTGCGTGCGGCGCGGCGGACACCCACCTGCCTTCAGGCTTCAGTGGGCTAAATTTGGTCTTAATTGCAAATTGAGTGGGAGAGCACATCGACGCCCCCAGAATGAGAAACAGCGAGCAGCGCCGCCGCGCAGGCTCCGACTGTGGACACTCACACACACACACACACACACACACACACACACACACACACACACACACACTCAGTACATGTGTAAACACATACATACTGAGGTGTGTGGGGTATAAGAAAGAGATCAAACTGTTCTTCATTCATATAAAAAAGTACCTTCTCATTATTGTATGTACGGTATATACTTTGCATTATTGTATATACTTCAGGCTTCTTTTCGTAAAAAGGTTGTACTATCCAATATATCTTGGAGCCTCTACTGTGTATATGGATATTTTCATTATGCACAATTGCTGGAGGCACCACAGCTATTGATTATGCGTTTTTGCTAAACCAGTTTACAACATAGTTAAATTTGATTAAAAAGCAGATTACAGTAATCGTTACGGACAGACCTGAGAGAGGTGACTCATTGATTAACTGGTGAACAAATTAAGTACTCAACAACACCAGCACTTGACTCAAGGTATACCGTAGTGTACCCTTGTCTAAATATAACTCAACTACAAGTGAAATTCAAATTTGTACTTGCTTTTCAAAGTGCTCAGTTATTCAAAAGTGCATGCTTTTAAAAAACAAATTATTAAGTATAAAAAAATTTAAATGACAAAGTAAATTGATAATTGATTGTTAAGTAAGGACATCCGGCCTCTACACAGGTGGGGATGATCAAATGTTGGCTTTAACAGAGGGACTTCAGTATCTCTGCTCTGAAGAAGGCTGTTGCCGAAACGCGTCAGTGCAGTTCTCAATAAAATATGAGAACTTGCATCTGAGCCAGTCTTGCATCTTTCATTTTGGAGTGTCGCTTTTTCCACTTTGTTGGTTTATGAGTTAAGTTATATTTAAAGCTGAGCACGCACAGCCTTAGGACCTTGGTTAAGGCAGCCAAAGTTTCCAGAGGAAATTTACTTCACAAAGTAAATTGTCTTTTCTTTAGGATCAATGAATAGATTTCCCAGACAAACTAAATACAGCAATGGGTTGCACGTACAGGTTACACACACCTATGGACCGACATGCGGAAGACATACATGCGCCGGTCGAACATGTGCGCTGTTCTCGTGCTTGCGGTTAATAATAACTTCAAAACAGCTGATCTACAAGCTGACAATGCATCGTGATGTGGCACATTGTCAGCTTTTTGTAGATCTGATATTTATAATAATGCAATTATTCCCTTCCTTGAAATATAGTGGAGTGAAAGTAATAAGCATCCAAAAATATAAATACTCAAGTAAAAAAGAAAAACATTTCAGCTCATGCCTTTCCACATACAGTATGTTGCAGGAGAGTAAAATTCCAGCTACTGACTGGATTTATTGCTGATATTCTGAACTAATTAAGCCCCATACACAACCTTTTAGCCAGAACAACTGTGCTAATAATTAAATACATTTGTTTGGGGTGGACTAAAGCTGTTCAACCATTTATCTCAAATTAAGAGACGTTCATTCAATTATTTCTTGCACTTCCTCTCAACGCCTGTAAAGGGAGAACCACAAAGTCACCCTAGACATGAAATTCAAATTCTTGGTAGCGTAGTCCTGCTGAAAAAAATTAAATAAAAATAAACTGTCTCGTTTCCCCGTCGTTCATGAGGCATTTGTTGTTAAAGGTATCCATGGGGAGGTGCAGGGGAATTAGCCAAGCAGCAAGCGTATCCAGGGTATGATGTGCTGGTACCCTGAAGCGGTACTGACTGTCTAAGCAGGGGCTATTTATGCATGTGCTGTGCAATGGTGCAGGAAACAAGAAGATGCTGTCTAGCTGTTGCACTCCACTCAAGGCAGCACTCCACACAATTGCTGCCAAATCTCTGCCAAACTGAATAATTCAATCATCCCCCCATAGCTGCAGCAGTCTAGCTACCTTTGTGTGTGTGCAACAATCAAATCAGCGTGGAAGCCCGCCGAGTGGTTCTTTCTGAGACACTGAGTAGCCCTACAGCCCGGAGATTGTTTTCATTGAAAACAATTCTGTTGATTAAACGAGGTGTGACTGTGGAGCAGGGATCTGAGTAACATCGATTGCCTGTACGTACAATTGTTTGTTCCTGGTTAAAAGCGTGATCTAAAACAGTAGTTGTTGATAGTGTACAGGGAACATATGTGTTGTTGGTGTTTTGGGTAGACAGGTTGGCGCACTGGAGAAAACTCAATTCCTGTTCTATCCACAAAACCCCCCTGGTGGTGAAATCCACTGTGATTCTGTTGTGTAGGTTCAATAATGAGTTGATGACTTAAGAACAGAGCAGAATTCTTTTAAACATCATATGGTGCTTGGTTTGTGTGAGATTGCTTTTATAATTTGAGGAAGGTTTACAACTTTTCCTTCCCCTTTTTTTTCCTTCGCCCTTTTTTTTTTAGGAGACCCTTACTTTTTTGCTTTAATTGCAAAACATTGATTTGGATACACCATGTAGGTTTTACACCAAGCTTCTGAGGTTTTAAAAGCATACAAGGGTAATGTGAGGGAATATTAAATTTAATTGCAGAACTTGTTTATTTTATTTTAATTGGTAGTGGTGGTGGTGGTGTGTTCTGTAACATATCAACCATCAGATGAGTTCTGCTTCATCTACATTCTGTGGGTATTTCCAGTGGAGCTACTGTATGGCAGGACAGAGGTTGTTTGCATTGAAATTCTTCCCTCATTTTACCCTCTTTGAAGCATACAGTGGAAAACCTGTCCAGCAATCTATCATGCTGTGGGGGCTAATAAAGGCGGTTTTCAAACCTAGCCACGTGCTACTGTGGGTCATTGTTCAACAAAGGGTGATGCTGCGATGTGGTCTAATCCAGAGGCTTATTTCTGAGATGCATCTGAACCGGTGCACCCAGACTAAATTAGTTTGCTTTTTCAACCAATTTTAGTGTGCTACTCTAAATTAAATAACTGCATTGGAACAACTTTTGGTCAACTATTTTGTGCCAACATGATGATCCTCGAACTGTAGTTTATAGTGTGTTTCAATCTAATGGTTCCTGATATAGGTTTTTTACGATGGTGACTTGCAAGGAAACTAAAGTATGTTTGCACGCGGCAGAAGTAGCCGACTGAAGGACATTGATCTAGACACTGTCCAAGGAGGGCCACGTATAGCCTCCTTAATCCCAGTAATCCTTTTGCAGAAGTCTTGATTTGCTTTTGTAAAAGAGATTGAGAGATAAGACGTCCGTCCCCTCCTTAGCATAGCTGATAATCTGGCATGATCATAGAACTCAGGAGGCATTTAGCCAGCCTTAGCATTCTCCCAAGCAGATGGTACTAATGGGGGGAGCTGCAACCATTTCCCAAACTCTCCTATGCTCTGCACCCCACAGTCCGTTGCAGGAAAAGAAAAAGGGGGGAAAAAGAACAGTAGGATGATAATCAATGTTGTTTACTTTGCTGCTTGACTCCGTAAATACTTACAGCCAGATTATAGGCTTTTCCAGGGGATAAGTGGGAGACAACAGACAATTGCCTTTTTTCCATCCTGAAATTATCCCCCACGAATGAGTTAAAAAAGGCGATTTAGAGTAGATGCCAGCCCTTTAATTCCTGATTAGTCCCGTTGCAAAGCCATTTAAAATTAACTGGACAGTGTGCTAATCACCATGTGTCCTCAGACCCCCTCTCTTCCTTGGAGTGGACATGCCATAGCAGTGAGAAAGTATCCCATGAATAATATCTCATAAGTAGCCAGTTTTTAACCCATGTGTTGGCCAATGTGTTGACACATGCAGTGGACATCATCTGCTCGAGGGTTTCATTGTAGCACTTCAGCATGTATGCTATGCTGACCTCCTCTGACTACATAGCAGCAGGTCCTGCATGCTGCACACAGTTGTCACACAAGCTCCCTCGCTGCCGTACGTCCATCACACTGGGTATTGGTCTTCCAGTAAATCACAGTACTCTAGGTGCCAAAGCACCTTCGTTCAATGTAGTCAAATGTATGTCATAACCACAAGATGAAGTATGATGTCTTCTTTGGGGCTGGGGAAGTGCAATACCTCTGATTACATCACATTCACTGTAGAGGCATGGCTGCATATAAGCCATTAAGTCTTTTCATATTAGTTTCCTAAGCCCACCTCTTATAACCTTATGCCTCTGGCAATCTTCTCAGCTTGGACTGAACTCCTGCAACAAAAGCATTTGTCTAATGAGATCAGTCCATTGACTAATTGCAAGCTAAGAGCTGCATGAGTGGGATGACTGGAAAGCTTTTGCATGCACCAAGGAACCATTTTGCCGATTCATTTGATGCTTGCTCCTCTTTGTGTATGCAGGTGTGTACTATAAATGGATATTGTAGCTGTCAGAGTCAATTTGAGCCACGGAAAACGAAAAGACAACCAGAGCCTCCAAATTCAGCCCCCTCAAATGTGCTTACAGAGCAGAGTTAATTTATGGACAGGCGGGGGACATGGCAATTTATTTTACGAGTTACGCTCATCTCATTTGCTGACAACCATATGCATTTAAAAATCCTTGAAATGATGCATAGGACCTACAGTATATTTAAGGAAAAAATGGTATTGAACAATAGCAGATTGCTTTCCAAAACAATTACGTTCAAATGCCCAAGTTCTGCTTCTGATTACAATGTCCTTAATTTTACACCGTAGATTTTTAAAACCGTAAAAACAATGACTGCTCATAACAAGCAGGTGTCATGCATGCTATGTTGTTTGTAGGCCTATGTGTACGTGTCCATCTGCAAGGAGCTATACATGGTGTCATTAATAAATAATAAATAGTGTACACCCCAAAACAAGTCAATGCAAATCATCAAACTGGCTGGTAACAGAGCAGGCTCTTTCTAATGGCTCCGATCCCTGACTGTGCCAGTGGCACGAGACTGTTGGCTCTTTGAGCTGACGCCAAGGCATTAGATTATACAGTAAACACAAGTCTCAAGTCCCTAGGCCTTTAAAATGGTTATGGGATCATGCCTTTTCTGTAACAGAGACAGCACAAACTCAAGCAAAAACTCTTGCTATAAAATACTTGTAATTGTGTCACATGTTAACGTTGATAGGGCACAATAAAAAAAAAGGACATAAAAAGATGTAATAATACCGGTAGTGCCCTAACCCGTGTGCGTTATTGATACTCAATAGTGACCATAGAGAAATGATGTGTGCATGCAGCTTGTACCAAGGCCAGTCAGTAGAAGCAATGTGATAGTTTTGTCAGAGATTTGTTGGCTGGACAGATCACGAGGAGAAATTGTGCGTTTAACAAACCTCTTGATATAACCCCTTCAATGCCCTTTCTGTCATTAGACCTAGCTTTTAAATCGAACTTTCTAGATTGCAAGTAGAGAGTAATTCACTACAAAGGACACACTTGCATTTACATTTAGCCCTAATAGGATATTGCACTTTCTCTACCACATTATACAGCTAGACTGAATGAAACCTTTGAGACAAGAATATGTCAGCTTCCACAATAATTTTGGCTTGACGTCTCCTTTTCCAATAAGTACATTTTGCAGCCAATCCATTATAAAATAGAGAGGGATCAGGATTACTCAGTCCCATCTCCCCTTAAGCATCTTGGTTTCCATACATGCAACATAAACATTGGAATTTCCAGGAATTATTCATGATACCCCCTCCCCACCCACCAACCCCCAAATTATTTTCCCCTTCTGTTTAGCTATGATAGTGTTTGTTTCCTCTTTTTTTCTCCAAGCATGTTCGAGTGAGAGGAATACACTGAAAGTACATTCCATGCATACATTATCTATCTTCCACACATACTGTAGTGTAGATAGACAGGCAGCGGCTGTGGCGGAGTGCACATGTGTTCAGGCCCCGAGGAAATGGACAACACTTCAGTGAATTGCGCCCGACCTTATTGTATTGTGTGGATGATTGTGTTCTGCTCCCCGAGATAATGACTCTGCCCTACTTTGACTTTGAGGCAGTGACCTGAAATAACGCACACGAGTGAAATGGGAGCCTGGATGAACCCAAAAGTGATTAAGGTCACCAAGACACCACATTTGTTTGACCCCCTCCCCCTCCTCTTCCGTGACTCCCCATCGACCGTTGTCTACAAATCCGTAGGGAGTCTTTTGTGGAATTCCTCCTTAATGCAAATGCTCGCCATTGATAACATGCTTGCAAATAGTGCCGTGATGATTAAATGCCCTGTAGCTAGAACAATCTTGATTATTTTTTTCACGCGCACAAATTCTCCCAGGGGTTGGAAGAAAACAGGAAAACATGTTTTTATTTATTTATTTAGATGTCATGCCTGACAAGGCTGACATGAGATGCTTGGAGCTCTTTATATAACATAGATGGTCAGATAAATTTCACCCCGCACACCATTTCTTCTTCTGAATACTATTATAGTTATTATGGACATGGACATGCACCAGAAAAGTCATGTCACAGCTTTGTTGCTGGAGTTGACCTCATCGTTTTTTAGACTAGCCAACAATATGATGTACTGCATATAAATAATCAATGTTTGCTGCTGCGCGTGTCAAATCTTGCTATGTGCTGTCTATGGATGCTGACAGACCAAAGGAAAAGTCACTTAGGTCACAGTGCAGGGTATCAGTGGAAGTGCCCAGTAATGCAGTGCAAAGTCAGTGGGTCAACAGCACCATTCGACTATGCAGACAGATCCAGGTAGTATTTTGTGCATCCATCCTGTCCAGGGGGGAAAATAGCAAGTTAATTGAGCTGAGCAGTGCTTCTCTAAAGATGATGCTGAGCCGAACTCAGACATTTCCTTACATTAGACTCCATTCTGCTACATGATGCATTATTTAACACTGTCACTAGAAAAAGTTTCTCGGCACAGGTCTCATTGACATGGTGCATATACTGCATTTATGCTTGGGGGGAAACATGGATAATATGAGATCATGTCTGCCTCTGGAGGGCGGGATTCACTGGGTGGTTTTCCAGCTTGTTTTTGTGTCTTTCTATTCTGCTGGGGATCGGTACACAACTCTTCACTATAGCCTTAATACTCAGATAAAAATGACTCTTCCTCTGGTGTGCATGTAAATCAGAGAGGCGGATATAATGAAATAATGAAGTGTTCTCCTGCTTTTTCCGAGAAGGACCGCTGGGACCCACTATTTTTAGACACAACAAAGAGATTGCCAGGGGTGTCCAGTCTCTCTTTCCCCCTTTCCTGTTTGTCAATGTACAACTTCTTGTCTCACAGCAGCATAGCGACAAGATGTGAAGACATGGTGGTTGCATTTATCCCCCTAGACAGTGTCCATTAAGTCTCAGTGGGACCCACTGGATGGATGGATGGATGGATGGATCTATTATTGGTCAATGTTTGTGATCTAATAAATGATGGATGTCGTCCTTAACACCGGCAGACCTTTTTGAGCTGTGTTGATATCCTCTGTTCCAGGGTGATAGTAGCCCTGTAAGATAACCCTCCCTGATGGCAGTAAACGCTTTGTCACTCAGACAAATATGGCAGATGAATACTCAGCGTGATACGGTGGTGTTTGTCATGGTCTGAGTAATGGGTTTAGCACCGAGGATATCATGGACCGAAAGGGACAGGGTTCTCCACACTCCACGTTAACAGTCTTAAGAGGACGATCGCCTTGTAGTTCCCCCGAGCTTAATTGATAATCTTATATACCCTAACAGATCTTTATCCCCTTTGTCCATTAGGTTGATATTATCATTTTCTGTTTTGATATCACCATGGGACATGGTTTGGTGGAAATGTTCTTGACTTAAATAGATTATTCATGCATGCGTTTTATTCAGTCAGAACCCTATATAAGATACATTCCCTTAATACGTACGTAGTACTATAATGCCATCATCTACCATATGCTCGCTGTACCATTTGACCTTGAAAATGTGAATGCATGAAAAGATCTTTGCAAAGTCAGATTTTTTTCTTTTTTACTATTACTGGTATCATTGCCAAGTAAGGGTGCCTACACCTACTGGAGATAACATACTCCTCAGAGGTCATTTCAATGACTTGGACTAATCTGGGTCATTATGGTCATGGGTTCAAATTCCCTGGGCGACCATGTTCCTGGTGAGTGAGATATTCCCTCTCTAGCAGCATCCGATTATACGACAGTGTCCGGATGCTTATGCACGGGTGGTCATTCTGAAGACTATTTCCTGAGTGCAGGGCAGCACATATGGGTATCGGTGATAACGGGACTCTACCTGTATACGCATCAGCATGGTTTAGTGTGAAAGTAATAGCAGTGTCTGTTGTCCTTCTGAAAGACGTCTTATGAAAAATGAACTTGCGTCACACAATTGGAAACCTATGAATGTGTATCCGTACGGTTCAGGATTAGAATGCCTCCTAAACTGCCCGCGTCCTTGGCTGACTCAACATTAAAGAGAAAGTATAAAAGGCAGGTCATGTCAAGACACACATTCTCCAGCAAAGTGAAGAATCCTGCCTCTTATCTGTTTGATTTTGCACTTAGGGAATTTTTCTTCATCTACTCCCTTCAAACGTCAGGTGCCAAAGTCATTTACATGCATTGGAGGCAGCCAGGGTTAAAACAAAGCCAGGCAACTTAACACTGTCTGGAGGCATACTGTGAAGGAAAAAAAACTTGGACATTTTTGAAGTGGTGGGTAAAAATAAGACAAAAGAGGGCAAGGAGGGACAAGAAAAGTAAAGGAAAATGAGGAAGATAAGGGGAAATAGGAGGAGGAGTTGTGAGGTCACTGAAACACATAGAGGATAATTCAATTTGGCTAAGACTCCCTATCGCTTCATGCTGGGGGATTGACCTGGCTCCACCAAAATGAATTAAAATTCATGAGCTGTCCAAGAGTAAGCTGCTGGGAAGTAAGAGGTGAGCATGATACAGTTTGGAGGAGGTGACACATTATTCTTTTTTTCAAATACATTTATTATTTTAAATAATAAATAAATGAAAAGTATTAGTTTACCTTTAAATTAAAAGCAGCAGGGCTCCCGTGAGGTAATCTGATCCCATGTGTAACTCATTTAAGGCTGAATGAGCCTCTGCTGAGTTGGCCAGCAAACTAGGGTACATGTCTGGGTTCTCTTAACTCCTCTTGGCTCCATGCCTTCATTCAAGCTAAGAAGAAGAGCTCAACTATCTGCACTAAGCAGTTGCATATCTTCAAGTCAATGCTAAGCAACCGAGCACCAACTTTACTTTATCTTTTACTGATTTGTGCTGTGACGCTCTCTCCACACAGCACTTGCTGACATTTAAGGAACACACACAGCGCATTGTGCTCATAATGCTTCCCGGACTTGAAGAATCGAATGCAAAATCCACTGTTTGACATTCATCCATCTACAATACAAAATAACTAATTTATCAAATGTGCTTAAAGAGCCATACAATGAGCAGAACAGAGAACATTGTGTAGCAAGGATAATCCCTTAGAAGATTTATCCTGACGTTGCCTTGAGGGGAACAGCGTGAGCAAGAAGTAGATCTCAACCCTTCCCTCCTCTCTCTCGCTGTCTCTGAAAGCAGTTATTATCGGAGCTCCCGATCATCCCAGTTACGTAGTTATAATGCATTGTGTTCTTTGAAATTCCAGTTAATCCTTCAAGTGAAAAGATTTAACCCAAGATTACACATATTCAATAAACTTGCAATGATACAGTTACTCATCTCTACAGTCCCTGAGGCAATGTCATGAGTGTGTTTGCATATTTGTGTGCATACATGCGTATGTGACCATTCATGTTGATTTGCAACTGTTTGTATGGGTTTTTTTGTGCAATCACGTGCGTGCGTGCATGCGTGCGTGCTAGAGAGAGGAAAATATGCCATTTAAAGTAGGTCTAGACTGTCATCATTCCTTATGTGGGCATCTTTGATTGTTAGAAGCTAACAGGAACAATACAACCATTGCCCCGACAGCCCCAAAGCTACCCTCAAGCTACTTGGGTTCAGTAGACTATTTGCATGAACTGAGCATGAAAGATAAACCCGAGACATGGATTCAACACCTTGTTCTCTGTTCCCCGGTGCTCAAAGATTGTATTACTACTGCGAGTGCCTCGATTTGGAATGAAACAAACCACTGCAAGTATATATATTTTGATCAAAAATAGAGAATGTATAAGCACAGAAAGAGCAGTGTCAAGATGCTAAGTAAGGGGCGTCCGCGTGCAGGTTGAAGCAACACACTCTTCCTCCACCACAGAAGCCTGGGTTTGAGTCCAAGATGGGCTGGGCGCAGCCTGTAACTATACTTAATTGGCAGCGCTGTCAGGTGGGATTAAGCCTACTGGTTGGTTAAGGGGGCCTGTTCAGTGTTCAACGGGGAGAGTAACGATATAAGTTAGCATGGATCTCTGTGCTGGATATACACTCTCCGGGAGAAACATCTAGCTGTCAGGTGAAAAGAAAAGAAGCGTCTGGCAACTCCACGTGTATCGGAGGAGGCATGTGGCTGTCTAGACCCTCCGCAGACCAACAGTGGGGGTTGGCAGCGACATCGACCACAGTAACACAGGGAGGTACAGTACAGGCAGTGATTCATTTGACTTTAGCCTCTTTATTGATAGTAAACATTATCTAAAAAAAATACATTGTCACACCATTATCGATAGGATAAAACACAAATAAAAGTCATGCGGCTTATGCTCATGTGCAAATGATGTCGTGTGGCATGATGATGTGTATGCGTGTATATTTGCACCTCCACACACCCAATGGTGCCAAAGTGTCCTTGTGCATGTCAGTCCATAGGTCCAAGTAAATATCCTTGAGGGCAAAGTGTGGGTGAGCCTTCCACACTATTTGATACCAAAGGAATACATGTGGGGGGCAGTACAAAACAATAGAAATCCCTTAACTGCACATTACCACTATAAATACGACACCAGGCTTGACAAAGAAACCATGCATTTTTCAATACATCTTTCACTACCCAATTCAAGATCAGGATACAATGGCAGAGCGTGGATGTTATTTGTTTGTACTATGTTCTAGCAGACCACGTGTACAATATTGCCTATTCTGCTTAAAAATCTGTCATGACTGTAGCCTTGATCGGACTGTGTACTTTAAATTGTGCAGTATACATTTGTATTTGTAGCACACTACAAACAGTAGCACACTACTGTATGGTGGTGGAAATTATGTCACCGAGCAGCACAACTTGTGCATTAACTGCGTGAGGAGCCGCAGACGAGAGATGGACTTTGTAAGGCACCCATTCCCAGTTGCCACCGATCGAGCGAGGAAGCCGTGGGCCATCAAAAGTAAGAGTCATTATAATTAGGTTCCACTGAATAGGCAAACTCACATTTCTGCCCATTACTAGACATTCTGGTATGACATGCCAAGTGAACAGAACAAGTGCTGTGTTGTTTATAGCCTACAACTACAAACAAATCATATCACCCAAGCTCAAAACAGACGTGTGTGTGTGCGTGTGTCGTCTGTGCCTGTGTGTCTGTGTGCGTGCGTGTTTCTTTGCAAAGGCAAGCACATCGCCATCACTGTCTCATCGATCACATAAACTGCTCCAATTGTTTTGTTAAAAGTGTTAAAAGAAGCGATAATCCCGATCCACTACTACCTCACGTTAGGTTGCTCATGAGCAACTCAACCTTCCCCAGTAACAATCAGTGCAGCGAATCTTTTTATTGTGAGATATGAGGGCATAACTGACAACATTGTTTATACTACTCTGTGTAGCACTGTAGCAGCAGCCCAGTTTTACAAACACAGGATATGATGTTATTATCCAAAAGTGCCATGGACTCAGGGGCGTCCTCCTCCCTGAGCCAAGCTTGCGCCTAAGTCATTCATTCAAATAAATGTTTATAAGAATCTACACTTTACAAATGAGGATACGGTGGGATTTCATGCAGGAAGGGACCAAACACCTTCAGTGTGCCTTTTACTAGTTTAGACATAGACCTAGACTACTCTTAAAGGGATAGTTCAGATTTTTTTTAACTTAAGTTAACTTGCCATTAATATAGTGGTTGCAACTGTATTAATTGATTGCCAGAGTCCCGTGGTGGGAGTTTTGCTGTGGTTTTGGTGAAATATTAAGTAGTTCCGGTCAGTTTGTGGGGGGCGCTGGGGCCACGCAGTAAAAATAAATGAATCCACAAAATGACCGGAACTACTTAATATTTCACCAAAACCAGAGC